>JAQHUG010000112.1:3511225-3575287 GCA_028555095.1 Dicrostonyx torquatus
AGTGCTGGGATTAAAGGCATGCGCCACCACCGCCCGGCTTCTTCTTACTTCTTATTGTCAGAGCTAGGACTCCGTGGAGCAGTTAGTGAGTGACCAGGCAGCAGTCTGGCACTTGAAAAACATGCAAAGGATTTTACTCAGTATATATCTGCATATCGAGAAACAGGACTGTGCGACAGAGTGAGATTAGCTTAGCACGTAGAAAACCCTCTCTTAAATAAATACATGTCTATCGACGAAAATATCACACACACATACGCATACACAAACTTCTTCAAGATATGTGCAAAACAGTACCCTTTTGATTTTGAGACATCACAGCCAGGCCTGAAACATAGAAAAGTCACAGCCAACTGAGATGGTTTCCTAATGAAGGGTTGGTGCAAATGAACTGGTCCAAATATCGGTGGTGCATCTTTTCCTGTTCCTGTGGAGGAGAGGGAGCAAGAGGGTTGGAGGGAGGGGGCAAGAGAGGGAGGGAGATAGAGACAGACAGACAGACAGACAGGCAGAGACTGAGAGAAACAGAGACAGAACAGAGAGAGGAAAGAAAGGCTCCTGTGTATCCCAAAGGCTATCCCCACCTAGAACTGGCCATGAAGGCAAGGATGACCCTGAACTCCTGCTTCCGTCTCCTGATTCCTGGGATTACAGAAGGATATGATCACACCCAGGCTATCTGCGGTGCTGGAGATGGAACCTAGGGCTTCCTGCACACTAGTGGAGCACTCCATCAATGGAGCTACAGCTCAGCCTCAGGCTGCATCTTCTGGAAAAACATAAATTGCAAGAACCATGCACCATTTAGTGACTCCTTCTTTTCTACCATGCTCCCTTCCGTGTGCGCCTGGGCAAGGAGTAACAAACCGTGGCAGAAAGAAACATGTCACTCGACACACAGCTCCATTTCTTCTCCTAAACTGTCCTAACAACTGACCCAAGACCATTTGAAGACCCCGGGAGCAGAGCCAGCCTTCCCGTTGACTGAGGAGCAAAAGGCAAGACATTGCAGAGGTGTGATAGCGCGTGTCTCACTCATGCCTGAGCCAGGGTTTCCTTCATCCTCCTTCACCATAACCTGGAAAGTGCCAGCCAGCAAGTCTGAATTATGTCCTAAGGCGGACTTGTTTTCCAGATAGGAAGAAATAGGCGGAAAGATGTGAGGTGATTTGCTCGGCAGAGACGCTGTTCCATCTTTCCTTACCCATTGCTAAATAAGTCCCACTAATTTTCTCAATCTGATAAATTGCTGATAATATCAAAGGAACATGAAGTTCAATGTTCTTGTCTCCCAAATGAGGCCTAAAATCTGTGTTTGTTTGCATATGCATTTCCAAAATGAGTAATTTAAGATTACACTGTTTATATCGCTGGTTGCAGTTTGCCTTTGGGCAGGAAGAACAGAGGCCTCCTAGAGAAAGTATTACATTGTCACCTCCATCTACCCAGCCACCCAAAGGAAAGCCGCTGGAATCCTGCGGTGACATGGGAAATGTTAATGAGGACAGGATGTACTACTTCCTTCTCATGATGCTGATCCCAGGTACATGGGAGCCATGGAGGAGGACAGTGGAAAGTACAGCCTCACGTACGGCAGGAACAATCATGGAACAGAAAGGAGTCAAACGGAATTGAGAAATGGAAGAAGGAGGATCACGAGTTCAAGATCAGTCATACTGAGCCTGAACTACATGACACTCTGTTTCAAAACAAAGAGAACCAGAGAAGGGTAAATCAGCTTAGCATTGGCAGGAATCCCCAGGGCAACTTATCTAAACAGGAAAGAAAAATGGCGCCAGGCATAGTGGCACACATCTGTAATTTTAACCCTATGGAGGTAACAGCAGGAAGACGGCCGTATGTTTGAGGCCTTCCTAAACTACGTAGACAGCTTCAGACCTGTCAGGCTACCTAGTGAGACCCTGCCTCAAAAATAAATAAACGAACAAACAAACAAACGGAAGGGAAGGATAGGGGAAAGGAGTGGAGGGAGGGCACTCATTTGATCCGAGGATTCTACAGCTGTCATTGATGCCACGAGCTCAGCAGAAACTGGTCCTTAGAGGACGGCGGCGGAGCTGCTATGAATTGTAACTAACAAGGACTCGGTATCTATGAAGTAGTAGGCACTGTGGCGTTACTACGGCTTGCCTGATTTCATCCTCCTGCTCTCGGTTTCACAAGTGAAGTAATAAGGAAACCAGAACAGAGCAGCCTGAGAGTTCAGTTAAAGCCATTTCTTAGCCAGCGAGCAGGGTTAGGATGCTAACCTCTGACCCTCAGCTCCATCCGTTGACAACTGAGACAATACTGGTGCATCCTTCAGAGAGCTCGTGCAGGGACAGAGGGAGTTGATGCACATAGGCATTAGGTGCTGTAAAAGTGGATGCAGTAAGTCACTATCAGAGAGAGCTCTGTTTCTCTGTCCTCTACAGCTGTTCTCCGTTCTGGGACCCGAAGCTGCAGCCATGAAGCTTTTCAGACTGGGAAAAAAAGATCCTTTCCCCCTTCCCTTCCCAGTAAAACATAAGGAAGCTCTTCTCTTGCAAATCTAAGTTCAGTTTTGATCTTTGCAACCGCTGTTTTCTTTCTTTGTGGTTCCCACACAGCCCCATGCTATCACTGAAGACTTTGTAGCAACTGTCCCTAAGTCAACTGATACTTGGGTTTTTATTCCTATGGCCTCATGCTAGAAAAAAAAAATGGGCAAGGTGTCTTCTTCCTGTTCTTATAATTAGGGTATTTGTGCTTCTCTCTTATAGCCACTGTGACCTCCTATAACATTCTTCCAGGTGTTCAGATCCTGAACAGCCTTGTTCTATTTCAGTCTTACTTAAATGTCACCAACTTCTTGCTGAGCATAGTAAACAAGTCCATGATTGTGAATTCCAGGCTGCCTGAGCCATATAGGAAGACCATGCCTCAAAAACCCTAAAACAAAAGATGAAATTCCAGGTTCTCTAAATCCAACAGAAGACAGCACCCTCCATCAAGAAAGCAGCATAGAAGAGATTTCTTTGACAGGCTGGGTTGATGCTCAGTTGATTAAAGTGCTTTGCACACCATCATGAGGACCTGAGTTCAGATCCCCAGCACCCATATAAGAAGCTTGTTGTAGGAACACACACCAGCAGTTCTAGTGCTGGAGTGGCAGAGGTCAGAGAATCCCTAGGGCTTTGTGGCCAGCTAGCCTAGCTGAATCAGTGAGCTCCAGGCTGAGTGAGAAACCCCGCCTAAAAGACAAAAGGTAGGGGAAAGACAGAAGACACCTGGCATCAACTCTGACCTCCACACAAGTGGAATAAACAAACAACAAAAAAAAGAACTTTCAGATTTCTGTCAATGTAGACACTATTTTGGGGCAAGGATCCCCGATTTCTGTAGGACTTGGTGACTTCCATGGTGGGGAAAAAAAAAGAATTATCACATCAAACCAGATTGGATCTCTGTACGAGAGACTTGACTCACTCTAGAATTTGGCCTCCCCCTTAATCCCTGCTCTAGTAACAAGGAAGTTGGTACTATTGACTTAGGAAATTGTTGGCTGTCTATCACTTAACGGTTCTGATTGGTAACCATGTCTAGAGGAAGAAGCATAGGAAAGGGAGATTTCTACAAAAGTTAACTCCTGGTCTTGTTGCGTACACAAAGCAAAGGAAAGGAAAGGATTAACCACATGCTGTGTCTAAAAAGAGAATAATACAAGCACAGTGGTGCACATGTGTAATAGTAGCACTCGAGGGGCAGAGGAAGGAAGATCTGGAGTTTGAGGCCTGCCTCGGTTTCATAATGAATTTCCAGCTACATACTGAGCTTGCCACAAAAGCAGGCAAACAAGCTTGTAGACAAACAAGAAAGGTAAGTAAATAAAAAGAAAGTACACCAAACACATTCCAGGCTTTGATGTTTTGGGGTGAGCTAAGACCAGAGGGAGGAGAATTTCTCATCCAGAGAAAGCGCTGGATTTAGTTCTTCTTGGCAAAGGAGCTGTGGGTCGGATTGGCATTGGCTTGGTATTTCTGGAAGGTTTCACTTCATGGTGATGACTTGCAGGGTGTAGAAATTCACAGCCGTGTGCTCTAAAAGGACAGGAAGCAAATCCTGGCTGGGTGCTCCTGAGGCTTCCTGGGACAGTTCTCACTGCTCCAGTGGCCCACAGCGTCCTGAGCAGGGTGCCAGTGGGAGCCACAGGCCAGGGTTCTACCTGGGCCTTCCGCCATGACCCGGCATTGTGGGCTGCTGTTCCATGTTTCTCTTTGCCTCCCTACAAAAGAGAATAAAACACACCCTTCTCCAAGGGGCATGGCTAGTCAGCAGAATTAATTGCAGGCCCTAGTATTAAAACAAAGTATGAATTAAAATTATCCCAAAATGAAAAATAAGATACATGTTCACAACCGTGTCTGTCCACCACTGACGAAGGAAGGTACAGTACACAACGATTAGTGGCTGGAGGAGAGGCGAAGCCAGAGCGGGCATCACAGGCCCTTCGGTTCAACCTGTCTTCTCCCCTGGTTTACTAGGAGCCCTGAGGCAGTTTAAGTACTCTATGGCTCAGTTTGCTCACCTGTAAAATGGGTATAATCACACTCACTACCTCACCCCTAGTTAATTAGCGATGTATAAAGCTTTTGAAAATATATAGTGCAGTGTATGTGCTAATTATTATAAATCCCAAAAAGCACCCTAGTTCAATTTTTAATTACCTATATATTTTATTGAAAATATATAAAACACTTCATAAAATTAACCTATGTGTCAAAAATTACTGCTTGCCTGTACTGTCTTGTTCTTTCTTCTGCCAGCACATAGCAGTAATTTCCTGAACTAAAGTAATAATTTTATTTCAATGGTAGAAGTTTAACCCATCTGACCAGGTTCAACCCTGTGATTTACTGTGTTATAAAATAGCATCCCTCATTCTTGCTTCAATTTCCCTCAGTTATTATGACTCAAAGAATATAATAGCAGAACCTACTATCAAAACATAATAAAAGGCTAGAATTCGGGGCCTGTGAGACAGCTCAGCAGGTAAAGGCACCTGCTGCCAGTCTCCAGGACACATATCATGGCAGGGAGAACCAGTCCCCACAGGTTGTCCTCTGACCTCCACAGGCTTTCATGCCCCCACACACATGTCTTTGAAGGATAAGCTAAAATCTTTTTTTTTTTTTAAAGGGCAGATATTGGGCTAGGGGTGTAGTTCAGCTGGCAGGGTGCTTGCCTGACATGCACAAAGTCCTAGGTTCAATCCCAACACCATGCAGACGAGAGCTGTGGCCCATACCCTTGAAGCCACTGGAGGTGGGACGCTGACTCTGCTTCAGAGGGAGTGGGGGGCCAGCCTCGGAAAGGGAAAGAAAAAGATAATATGATGAAAATGATCCCACAACCCGAGTTAGGATGGGAAAATACCTTTTATAGTAAAATAAGGAACAGGTCTCCAGGCACCTAGCTATCATCTCACATTCGATGACCGAACAAAGCAAGATGTGGACATGCTGGGCCAGATGTGGAACTCGGCTGTAGCGTGCTTGGCTGGCATGTGTGAGAACCTAGATTTCTTCAGTAGCACTGAGAGAGAAAAAGAAAAGAGGGAAAAAGAGATAAGGGGAGAGAGAAGGGAAAATGAATACTTTCTTAAAAGAATGGAAATGCCATTTTCTATGCCCCTTGTTTTCTGATAATAGGACAGCTTCATGGACCAAAACAGTGAGAGAGTTCCTTCTCTCCCAGCAAGCTCAAAACCCATTCTTCCTTAGTCACTAATGGCTCATGAATATTCAGAATATCAAGTCCAAGAGGCAGATGGCTGATACAAAATGAATCATGGAAGTCACCAATTTCTATGAAGTGATGGTAGAATTAAAATTCCAAGCGTGGAAGGGATCTTTGTGACAAAGTCTTGGGGGCCACCAAGAAGAAATGAGACTATAAAGAAATCATAGGGGCACAGAAAAGCTGGGTTGGGGTTTGAACCTTGAGAGGTCTTCCAAGACCCTTGTGTTAAAAGCTTGTGCCTCAATATGGATGAACCTCTCAGAGATGGGACCTATTATTAGGAGGTCTTAGGACATTGGGTCATGTTCTCAAAGAGGATTCTGGGAACTTTTTTCTTCTACTCTCTTTTTCACTCCATGGCAATGAGGTAATCAGTTTATTCAACCACACGTTCCCCATGATTGCTACCTGTGATTCCCTCACACACACCAACAACAACAATAACAACAGCAACACTGTCACTGCCTTCGCCACCAGAAGTCTAAACGTCTTCATTGTGCACTCAAACCTCTAAAATCATGAGCCAAATAAGTACTTTCTCCTTATCAGTTGATTATTTCAAGTATTTGTTATAGTGACAAATTCAGAACACGTTCTATGATTATATAAACTCCAGGCTAGGGGTGTCTCTTTTGATACTTCAACAGGATGTTATCATCTACAAAGGTGTCAGACCAAATTCACAGCTGTCTTGAGATATGTGTGGTCCATGGGTCTCAAATAAGGCCCACATGATCTAGGTGAAGGCCATGGTGTTGCTGTACAGCCTGAGCGAGCTAGAGACTCAACTCCAGAGATGATGGGGGCATTGCTCCTGAGTGCAACCTTGGTGGGCATTCTTGCTGGCGTTGCCTTAGTCAGGGGTGGGAATTTTTCCCCCGAGTCTTGCTATGGTAACAACAAGTGGGATTAATTCTGTGTTTTCCACAGTCAACAGACCCCACACTGCTTGGAAAGTGGTCCCTCCCTTACTGTATGTTCTGGCCCAGGCATGAAAAACACAATGTGTTAGACCCTGGGAACACGCCTTCTGCAAGTGCACTGATGCTGTGATCTGCTCAGCACACCCTCAAGGTTTTCAGAGAAAAAGGATGGACGCTTGACTAGACGGGGTGGTACATACACCGTTAGACAAGGGGTTTTATGTTCCCAGAGAAAGTGTCTCCTGAGCTTCAAACATGGGCAGGCTGAGAAGAGAAAGGAGAGATTTTAATCAGCTTCCTCCAGAGTTGTTTTTTTAAGAGCTTGATTACGATGCATATGAAACATTTTAAAGTTTGAGTGCTGCCTATAAACCTGTTCCCTTTATGCTAATTGCTCTCTATAAAACTAGATCAAGAACTAGGTCTCTTAACCCTGTACAGGCCCCAGCATGCCTGCTGGGTGCACGTTCAGAGTACTTAGGGACTATCTGATGGGCCTTTTGGAAACAGAGAGCCTGATGGATAGGTGATAAATAGACAGATACACCATATTAATAGCTAAATGATCTCGCAGTGATGGAAAATAGGATACGATAAACAGTTCATCATCCAGGGTATTTCATAAGAGCAAGCTCTGAGAAGGGAGTCAACACTACATTGCAGTGTTTCTGATTCATCAGCACAGCGGGCCACTCCACCAGGGACCCACACGAACCTGCAAGATGCCTTTGGGTTGGACAGAACAGCCATGTTGACAGCCGACACAGAAAGTCCGGGACCCGAGCGAAGTGGTCTTCAGAGAAAGTGACAAGCCACAGGCAGAGGACTCCCCAGCCAGACTCTTCTAACTCTTCCCAAAAGGGATGTGCAGGAGGAGCCCACCCTGAGTCTTCCCTCTAGTCAACTGCTTTCTGTTCTACCCCAGTCACCTGCTGGTCCACCACCAGAGCTGAGAATGCGACAGGATTTGACCCTGCAGAGACCTGCTGCTGAGCAATGCATATTTCGTGGGGTGGAGGTCCCGGCCCTACCCTTCCACATCTCCACAGAAGTTTGTTAGCCAAGTACTGCGAAACGTTGCTTGATCCATCTCAAACCTAAACCTTTTCTTGTAGCCTAGCCCTTCTTCATGAAGAAATCCCCTTTGCAGTGGTTCTCAACCAGTAGGTCCCAACCCCTAAAAGGGTTGAACCAGCCTTTTACAGACTGTCAGAAAAATATAGATGTTTACATTACTACCCATAACAGTAGCAAAGTAACAGTTAGGAAGTAGCAAGGAAAATAATTTTATGGTTGGGGTCAGCACATGAGGAATTGTGTTGAAGGTCACCGCAGTGTTAATTAGATTATGAAACACTGCTCTGGACTTGGTGGCTAGAACTCAGATGGTAGAGTGTTTGCCTGGGGCCTGAAGCCCTGGGTTCACTCACTGACGCTGCATAATCCCAGACATGATGGTTCACACCTGCAAGCCCAGAACTCAGGAAGTGGAAGCAGGAACTTCAGGAGTTCAAGGTTAACTATGGGAGATTATCTGCCTATTTTACCATCTTTCCCGGTTTTGTGGGGAAATGGTAGCTAGTTCAGATGGTTTCAAATATTTCTTTGTCTTACATCACCAAAGTCTTGCAAAAGGCATGGTTGGTAGACAGATGTTGATCCTGTGACACACATCACCACAACAAACAGCTTCAAAGTCCTTAGGAAGATCTTTCAGGACTGGGCCCAAAAACATTGATTTAGGCTTGAAGATGTACCTTAGTAAGTCCTGAGTTCAATCACCAATATGGAGAAAGATGGGAAAGAGAGAGATTAAAATTTCTTTCTGTGCACTGTTTAGAAAGCAAAAGAATGATAGGTTGATATTTGAGGTGCGTGCGTGTGTGCGTGTGTGTGTGTGTGTGTGTGTGCCTTTTGTTGAACTGTTAGCTTCAGTCTAGTAACATTTTCCTGTAGCTAGTCAACACCTTCAGCTTTGAAACATTTATGACTTTCCCAACGCTTTTTATGCCAGCTTTCCATGACTTTACACACATAGTAGGAATCAGCAATGAGCCCATAAAATGAGAGGAGTCAATCACATGAATTACAGGGACATGAGAGAAAGGTTGGTAACTGATTACATCCCTCAGTAGTTCCAGCACCCCACTCCCCTTCTCCTACCCAACACTTGCCTCTACCCTAGTCACATGCTCTTCTCTTTCTATAATGACCCACTATGTCCAATTAGTTCTACATTCATGAGCACAGGTGTGGAGTCATCCCATGAAGCATGAGCAACCAACCCGTGGCCACTCTCCAAATGCCTACGGCCTCCACCCCAGCCAGCAGCCATCCATTGCTGAGAACTTTCCAGTCAGGGTGGGATCTCATGAGCCCTCCCCTAGCTATGCTGGGATTTTAACTGACTTCACAGAAACTATCCTTCAGCTCTTCATTCTTTCTGCCCCCACTTCCATGATGCTCTTTTGGCCTTTGGGGACTGAGGAGCTTAGATGGATGTCCCACTTCAGGTTGATCACTAAGGCACTTCATCTCAGCCCTGTCACCAATTGTGACTCTGCTCTGACTGCTCAATGCAGAAAGAAGTCTCAAGGTAGAGAACACACTCATAAATATTTAGACATCTGTTTGTAAAACGCTAGTGGTTTACCTCCTAGGACCTGAGATCTCTCTAACCATGGATTCTAATCAGATTCAGTACCAGGCATAAACTGCCTCTTACGGATCAGGCTGCAAGCACAAGCAGAAAGCAGTTGGTCACTCCCCTAACAGCCTTGCTACTCTTGCACCAATGGGCACATCTTGCCGGGCAAGTTGATCTTGTCGTATGCAGGACGCAGCACTGAGGAAGAGCCCTGATATCTTTTCTCTACCAAGAACTGCATTGCACTTTCTGGCACTATGAACGCTATCAGGGAGAAAATTGTCCTGATTCCAAGTAGATGTTCCTATGTCCTACACCCAAAGTGTCAGATATTTTTAGCAAAAGGGTCTTACCATCTCATTGTGGTAGGTGATAAGAAACAATATCCTGTCTTCATGCATTCATTCGGTTCTTGTTGCTCTATACTCCACACTAAATGAGCACTGCACAGAAATATACATGTTTTCAGGACAAAAACTGAGATCAATGGACCCTAAACGAATAGGACTAGTAATAAGATGATCATAACTCCCCAAACTGATTCTAAATCCCATCACGTATCACCCACTTTCACCTTTAAGTGACGGAAGAGATTAACCTTTATCCAGAATCTCCTGTGCGCTACACTCCATTCAAGGGATTCCTACTTGCAGCTGGTCTCCACAAGTAGAGCTGGTCTGCTCCCACCCGAAGGACTGGCTGTCATCCAGAACAACTGGCCAGGCATCCGTTCTCATCGGGCTGTGACTTAAACAGCTCAGAAAGAATCCTGTTATTATTATTTTACTATATTTATGACTAAAGACACTGAGTTCATCTGAATAAGTAACTTTCTGAGGTTTATATAGATTTGAAATTTTTATATTTATTATTAATAATATATTAATGAGTACCTGCATGTTCTCTCCCTCTCATCCCTCTTCTATCTCCCACCCCACACTTTCTGACTACAGATACAATGTGACCAGGCACCTCCCTACTGCCTTCTACATCATGATGAACTGCATCCTCAAACTGTGGCCCAAATGAGCCTTTTTTCACCCCTTACGTTGCTTTTGTCATGTGGTTTGTCCCTACAAAAAGAGAAGTGTCTAAGCACTCTATTTACAAGGTAACTGATCATACGTTATTACATCCTTGTGAGAAGAATTATTTGTTCCAAATATGGTTGAGACAGCCTTGAGGGTTTGCTGACCAAAGGCTTCTAGAACATACTGGTTGGATAGCCAAATGTTTGCTGTGTGAGAGCATTGATCTATCCATCAACAAATAAGAGGCATTGGTTTAAGATGAAGCAGAGTGTCTTAGTTAGGGCTTCAACCGCTGTGACAAAACTCCAAGACCAAAAAGCAAGTCAGGGAAGGAAAGGTTTATTTGGCTCACACGTCATCATTGCTGTTCATCATTGAAGGAAGTTAGGACAGGAACTCAAGCAGGGCATGATCCTAGAGGCAGGAGATGATGCAGAGGCCATGGAGGGGAGCTGCTGACTGGTTTGCTTCTCATAGCATCCTCAGCCTGCTTTCTTAGAGCTCTCAGGACCACCAACCCAGGAATGGTACCTCCCACCCTGGGGTGGGCTCTCCCTTATTGATCGCTAATTGAGCTGGATCTCATGAAGGCATTTCCTCAACTGAGGCTCCTTCCTCACTGATGACTCTAACTTGTGTCAAGTTGACACAGAACCAGCCAGTACACAGAGCATAAGCTTTAGGAGAAATCCCAGCATCCTTCCAACCCCATCACCTGTCTTATCCACCAGTGTCTTATACCATACTCCAAACAAATCACTTCTCAGACCATGTCTGCATGTCTGCAAAGCCAGAGAACTCATCTTTGGACCACTCTGATAGAAAGTTCTTTTTATAGTTTCAATTTGTTGGTCTTAAGTTGGAAATTCTTCAGTACCTTTCCCACATGAGAGTTCAACTTTTTGTAGATAAAGCTCACCTAATACTCCAACCGACTCAACTCCTTCCTCCCCTTCAAGACAGATGGCCCAAGGTCTTCAGCCCTTTCTTACATGGAAATCATTTCCAAGTCCCTTCATAAGCTTTTAATTGAGTCTATGGTGTGTAGTCCTCTTAGCTTAAATGTCCTGAACAAACTTAGCATTCCCTATTGAGCCAGAAAACACAGTCAAGAGTTTTTCTTGCAGAATAACTGGGGATAGAGGCTAAGCATCCTTAGAAATCTACAAGAAGATATATGGTCAAATGTCAATTGCTGTAGCAAAATAATAGACCAAATCCAGAAGTCTTCCTAGAGCTAGGAGAATAGCTCAGTCACTAAAATGTTTCCCTTGCATGCATGAGGACAAGAGTTTGGTCTTCAAAACTCATGTAAGGAAAAGCCATAGTGAAGCATTCTAGTAATTACAGTCCTGAGAAGACAGAGACACGGTGAGTTCCCTGGGGCCCACTAGCCACCTAGCTAGCCTACATGGTGAGTGCCAGGCCAGTGAGAGATTGTCTCAGTAAAAATGGCAGGGTGACCAACAAGATAGCTCATCCAGTTAAAGGCACTTGCTACCCTGCCTAATGAGCAGTCTAGTCCCAGGAGCAGCATGGAGAATTCCTGTAAGATGCCTCCTTGCCTTTTTCTCTCTTTTCTTCTTTTTTCTTTAATGCTTTGCATCTGAAGTAATTTTTTTTCCTCCCATGGGCACTTAATAGGTTTTAATTTTATAAAACATTATGCAACCAGATACCTTAGGGAACAGTAATTAACTTGGATTATGTTTTCAGTTCAGCGAATTCCAAATGAGAAGACTAAATACTGAGATTTTTGTCTATTGCAAAATGGGAAAACAACACAGCCATGCTGACTCCTCTTACTTGTTCTGAACACTTTCTTACTGAGATTTGCAAACTGTCCCTTCTTAAAGCAGTCCTTCCTCAGAAAATGCTGTGGGCCATTTAAAATGGAGGGAAATTTACTTTAATTTGACACAGGTTTCCAGCAGTCACTGATTCTTGTTCCTCCTAGAAAACTCTACCCACCCCCTCAAAAGAAAGAGAAACTAAGACTTGTCTAACAAAGGTGTGTTTATGTGTGTGTATGTGCATACATGTGTATGTGCAGTGTACATGTGTATGCATGTGTGTACATGTGTGTATTGTATGTTTATGTGTATGTGTGTATATACACTTGTATGTGTATTTGTGTGTGTGTGTCTACACATTTATGTATGTCCCTATGTTTGGGTGTATGTAACATGCAGGGTTTCTAGAACTGATTATTTCCGTAAATGCAGAATCCATTTCAAGTTGAACATAGGTCATTTCAAAGTGAGGATGAGAGACAAAGAGTTGCATCCTCATCTGAATTACTTCTGAGTATGACTCCAAGAAAAGAATGAAATTTGGTTTTGTAACCTCTCTGCCAATGTTATATAGCAGGCAGCATTAACCTGGAGCCACATCCAGCCCTTGCTTTTATTCAGTGTGGATCCTGGACACTGAGTGATTCTCCAAGCCTCTCCTTGTCTTAAAACAGTAGTTGCTACCTTAAATAACCATTGTGGCATTCCGTGAGATAGCTGTTGGCTAGCCACTCAACAGGTAACAACCATGCTGTTGTTATTACCATGGTATAAAGCACCAGGGAAACGGCCCAACAGACAAAAAACGGATACTAATTCACTGCTATTGCCACTCTAGTTCATAGTGACGACCCAAGATTGGAAGCCTTTGTAGAGTAGAACGACACGCAGAGTGACGTTACAATGGTTCTTTTGCCAGCCAGGGTGGCATGTGTCTGCAGCCCCAGCTATTCAGGAGGCTCGTCAGTTAAGCCCAGGAGTCCAAAGCCAACCTGAATCACAGAGAGAATCTGTCTCAAAATAATTTTAAATTGTTATTATTTATGTATATGTTTATATGTGTACATGTATGCGTGAGGGCACATGTACCACAGTATGTATGTACCACAGTATGAAAGTCAGAGGACAGCTTGGAGGATTTAGTTCTCTCCTTTCACTTGTGGGCCCCAGGGACTGAACTCAGGTCCTCAGGCTTGATGACAATAGCAACTACCCAGTGAACTAGCTTTACAACCCCTAAAATTAAAATTTTTAAATTGTCTTTATGCCTGGCCTGGGCCTCTGGCATCTAGAAATTAAAACATCACAATAAAGCCTTAATCTTCATCAATTTTGTAATATATCAAGATATAATAAATGTCTTATGAATAACGTTGAAGTACATCTTTATTCCTTTTAAGTTCACAAGACAATCAGACTAAGCTAGGGTGATTTCCTATCTAAGTCCTAAGGAGACTGTTTCAGCCAATAGTGAACCACGATTTACAGTCAGACGGTCAAGAGCTTTTCTCCTAAGGGTCCACTTATACTACAGCTTCAGTACAAGAAGCAGACTTGTCTTCACACCCACACTGCCCTTCCCCCCACACGCTCGGTGTAGGATTTGCTACACAAGAACCTACCTGATAAAGTTCAAGTGGGAAAATGCAAATTCAAATGTATTTTCTCTTTATTTTTATTATTTTCTAAACTTTTTCTACCTTTATCAAGATGTAATTAATACGTGAAAATTTTATATGTATGTACATTAAATACATTCAAGGTACATATTGATGTTTTGATATACATTGACATTGTGACATAGGTTTTCCACAAGGAAGCAAACTGGCATAGCCATCTCCTCCCACAGTTTTGTTTTGTTTTTTTACTTTTTAATGATTCTTTGTGAATTTCACATCATGCAGCCCAATCCCACTTATCTCTCCATTCCCCAGACCCTCCCTCCATCACAAAAGAAAAAAACTAATAATAATAATAATAATATCTCACCATGGACGCTGAGTGTGTCATGGTGTCACCTAGTACACCCTTTTGTCCAAACAGCTTTGTTTGCAAATGTTCATTGCAACGAGTCGTTGGTCTGGTTTGAGGCCTCTGGCTTCTGCTACACCATCAATACTGGATCCTCGCCAGGACTTCTCTCTGGTGTCCTAATGTTGCCTTGTGTCATGGAGATGTTACAGCTTTGGTTCTGCAGGACCAGCCCCTTCACATGCTCCAACAGTTCTTAGATGGGGGTAGATGATGGGGTGGATGGACTAGAGGCCATGGATCTGGGCCTGGGTGGTAGCTGAGTTGGTCAGCCCGCCCACTCTCCTATGCTTCTCTTCTGCCTGCACCAACACGACCAGCTCTCCCACTTTGCCCAGGTGAGGGGTGGGACCAGCTCTCCCAGGCTCACATGTTCAGTCTCAGGGCCTGCTCACCTGCACCCATGCCACCAGGGCCAGCTCTCCCACACCTACACCATCAGGGCCAACTCTCCAGCATTGTCCTGGCAAGGGGTAAGGGCAGCTCACCCAAGGGCCAGCTCTACCATGCTGCCCAGGCAAGGTAGAGGGCTGCTCTCCCAAGCGCTGCAGCAGATGAGAGGAGGGACCAGCTCTCCCACGCCACCCCAGTAATGGTTGGGGCCAACTCTTCCTGCATTCACACCTCTAGGGTCAGCTTTCTCATGCTACTGAGGCAGAAGTAGGGGGGGAAGGGACTAGTTTTTCCCATCTGCCAGAGGTAGTGAAGCGTAGGGCCATCTCTCCTGGCAAGTGGCCTGGTGGCTGCTCTCCTGATTGCTGAAGCTGGTGAGAAGCAACGGCAGCTCCTTCACTCTCGGGACCCATTCTTCTACCACCTACAGACAAGGGGCAAGGACATCTCTCCCATGCCCCCATAGTTCTTTAATGTTGTTATTGCTTGAGACAGGGTCTCAAGTAGTCCAAGCTGACCTTAAACTGCTTAGGATATACCCTAGGATAACATTGAACTCATGGTTCTCCTGTTCCCATCTCCCAAGAACTGTGATTACAGGTGTATGCCACCACACCTAACCCTCAACTTTGTTTTTTCCTTTTAAAGTTATTTTTCTTAAGAGTATTCCAATCTGGTCAGGTATGGTAGTGGCTCATGCCTTTAGTCTCAGCACTTGAAAAGCAGAGGCGAGTGCATCTCAAGGTCAGCCTGGTCTATATTTTAAGTTCCAGGCCAATGAGTACATATTTGATATCCTGTCTCAGATAAGTAGATGTGGTAGATGGATGGATAGATAGATAGATAGATAGATAGATAGATAGATAGATAGATAGATAGATAGATAGACAAGACAGACAGACAGACAGATAGATTTTCCACTCTGGTCTCTGAACTAATAGAACAGGGAACTTCCAAAGTGATTTGAACCAGTTATAAGTATGATCTGTGGTTGGTATGGAACTTTCTTGTTTTGTAAGGAAATACACCCAGCTGTTGCATTAGCCTGGGTTTGGGGAGGCTTTGGGGCTGAGAAAAAGGATAAAATTAATGCCCTTGGGCCAAGCAGCCATTGATTCTCCTAATGGAGCTTGATGGCTAGACTTTCAGGAAGTTCATAGGTTCAGACAATTCAAGTAGACCTCTGAAAAATGGGCCAAATGATTGCTGTCCATTGTAGGATGGAAACAATGAGCTTGCAAACAACAAATCACCCTTATCTGCTTGCTCTCTGCTCATTAATGCAGGCTCCCTGAGGACTTCAAAGCAGCCATATTGCCAGCTTGCGAAACAGATCAGATGTTAGGCAAATGTAATAAAAAGATATTTCTTCCAATGAATCTCCTTTTTATGTAGTTTTTATAAGAGCACACAAACAGAAGGAGGGGGCTTCCTTTGGAATGAGAGCACAGAGCATATTCTCCACCCCACACGGTTGGGTTGTCCACACTGTCATCTTCAGAAGCTTCAGAAGTGTGAGAACACCAATTTCCAAACCATTTTACTTCTGTCTGTGTTTCTCCTGGAAATCTGTCTGCACTGGAAATGTGAACTTGCCACAAACAATAACACTGGGGAGCCATAAAGAAAGAAAATGTTTTACGCGGACATAACATGCTACAATTGATAAATTCTACACAAATGATCTTACCCCGGCCTCTTGGAACTTGTCAAAGGGGTTGTCTCACTCTACGACCCAAACTGGCCTCAGTCTTGTCCTCTTCCTTCCTCAGCCTCTCGAGTACTATGTAAGTCACTCTGCCTGATTCGTTGTTCAGTAGGACTTACCCAGTCACTCTTTATTTCAAGCGATTGGAAGAGTCACAAGAAATGAAAAAGAAGTCTCTGTCCCCTGACAGGAGCAGATAGGATGCTATTTTTCTCTTCATTTTAGGGATAAGAGAGTTAGAAAACTTTCTCAAGTCATACAGCCAGAGGATCTAAACTAGAGTTAAAGCGAAGTCAAGTGCTGCGTTGTCAAAAGCACTTGCTCTCCAGGGAGAGAAACTGAGTTAGAATCCATAAACCCATACAAAAGCTGGACAGGTAGCCCAAGCATCTATCATCCCAGAAATCGTGTGGCCAGATGGAAGGCAGAAACAAGGGACCCCAATAGGCACAGCCCTAAACGTAGTGAAGAAAATAGAGATGGTGACCCAAGAAAAGGCAAGGAGGCTGCCAGTTCTATGAGCCAACCTGAGCCGGCAGCACCCAAAGCAAAAGGAGCTTTAAGACACAATGACTGTCTTCATGAGACAAGAATTTGCCATGCTTGGCTATGCCATCACTTCATTCAGAACTCAGAACTCTGATGGAAAAGCGTGTAACCTTCAATGAACTGGTAACCCCTTGAACGGCATCTGGACTGTCTCTTTCTCCATTTATGTGTGTGGAATATTCTCTCTCTCTCTCTCCCTTCCTCTCCATCTCTCCCTTCTCACTCTTTCCTCTGATATCTCTCCCTGTCTGACCAGGTAGGTATCACTTTGTTAATCCAGGCTGGCCTTGGATTCTCGGTCTTCCTGTCTCAGTTTTCCTAGTGCAGGAATAACAGTCACTTACCAACAGGCCTGACTTGGAATATAATTTTCATATATTAAGTGTATAAATACAATATTAGGGTTATGCATTAGCTTCATAGGTAATACTAATACCTTTGTTATGTGTGATACTAAGTTTAAAAGAATAAGAGTACATGTATGATGCTAATAACATATATTGCTAAGTTATATATGGTGGGGTTCAAGACAAGGATTCTCTGTGTAGCCCTGGCTGTAGACCAGGCTAGTCTTGAACCCAGAGATCTACCTGCCTCTGCCTCCCAAGTGCTGGTATTAAAGGTGTGCACCACTATAACCACTATACCTGCCCTATAAGTACATGTTCTTAGTATGATATATGCACTCTAAGTATCTGTCTGTAGTCTCTGATTCTCATGAGCCATTAGCTCATAGTGGCTCTGCCTTTCACTGTAATCTCTCTGACCCAAATCAAAACAAAAGAGTGAAGTCAACACAGGCTCTCTAAACACAGTGGCCTTGACATTGTGGGAAATGTCTCCTGTGGACAGTAGCAGAACCTGTCTCAAGAGTATTGTTCCTTTGACAATAGCTACAGGGTGGGAACAGATGAGGACAGAAGGGGCTAAGTTGACAAGAGAAGGGGAGCCGCCTATGAAGATCAAGTAGAGAAGAAAGTTCATGCACATCTCAGGAAAGTAGCCACTAGCCAGGGGTGGCTACCTGGAACATTTGAAGTACAGTCACTTGCTATTTCCTAAAAAGAATTTTAAAGTAATAATCAATTTAAACATTTAGTTAAAATGATAACTATTTTAAAAATAATTTTTAAAAGCACTACAACTTTTTAAAAAGCAGTCAGCTAAGATAAGCTGTGCCATCACTGTAAATGTCAGCTGCACACACAATTTTGCATCAAAGAAAAGAATGCAAATTGCTCAGTAAGTTTTACAGTTTGAGTTGAAATCACGTGCTGATCATGTTGCCGTAAATAGAACGCAGTCAGGAGGTCCTACTCTATACCTATATCATGTAGGAGAATATTTATGTTTTCTTCTTCAATTTATCCATTTCACTTCACTTTTTAAAATGTGATTCTCGGACATTTTAAGTGACTTCTGTGCCTGCCGTCATGTTGCTCTGAGACACAGTCCCCGGCTTCTAAAACTGAGGCACGAAGCCCATGCATGGAGTCACATAATTGAATTTGGGGGCAGGGTAGAACCTAGAAATACAACAAGGAACAAGCTCAAAATCAGATACACAATGCATCCGGGTGTGTTGGTATATTCACCCATGTTGCATGCATGGCATAACAACCACGCATAGTGGAAAGCGTGTGCTGTGTGTCCAGAGCCAAGGCTGCAGTGAAGCACCCATTCTGCACATCATTATGCCATGCACGCAACACCGGTGACCTCTGACCAAAGCACTTCTGCCCAGATCCCAGAGTGTTGGATGTTCAGAACTGCAGTGTCAACACATGTGTCTGCTTCTACACAGATGTTGCGGTTTCGTTATGGAAAACAAAGACTTACTGTGTCTTACTGTCATTTCTTAGTCTGGAAGTCAAAGTTTAGTGTATCTTTAGATTGTGTTGTGCTAGAATGGTTGATTTTTAAAATTGCCATTTGAGTTGATAGCATGAGTATTTGGGCTTGGGATCAGTAAGAATTTCCAACCATTCGAAAATGGCCTAAATATATGCCCATCAGTTTTATACTATTTATGCAAAGTGGCATTCTCTGTATTCAAGATAACAAAATAAAATACCAGTCAATGATGTGGAATTCCCCTCTATGTGCTGTGAATACCATTGGTTAATAAAGAAAACTACCTTGGGTCTACTCAGGGAATAGAGGTAGGCAGCGAAAACTAAACTGAATGCTGGGAGAAAAAAGAAGGAGTAGAGGAGAAGCCATGTAGCCCCACCAGAGACAGATGCCAGAACCTTGCTGGTAGGCCACAAACCTCGTGGTAAAATATAAAATAACAGAGATGGGTTAATTCTAGATGTAAGAGCTAGCTAGCAATATGTTTAAGTAATTGGCCAAGCAGTGATTTAGATAATATAGTTTCTGTGTGATTATTTCAGGAGTCTGAGCAGCCGGGAACCAGCAAGCGACCTCCTTGCAACAAGTCAACTCTGGGTAATGTTAATGACATCATAGCATTAATAACATCAAATATTTAGTCAAGATTTAATTCTTTGTGTAAAACTAAACCAGCACATTCTAGTTCATATCTTTCATACACAAATTTGCTTTCATCATTATTGGAAAAGTGGTATATCTGGTAAAAAAAAAAAACTGCTTTAAGATGAATTTCTCTATGGCTTATTATCAGTAGATCTTTACTATCTAATTTATACATCTACATATCCAGGACCATGTAAAAATTTCTCAGGCTCCGGGCAGTGGTGGCGCACGCCTTTAATCCCAGCACTCGGGAGGCAGAGACAGACGGATCTTAGTGAGTTCAAGACCAGCCTGGTCTACAAGAGCTAGTTCCAGCGCAGGCTCCAAAGCCACAGAGAAACCCTGTCTCGAACAACCAAAAAAAAAAAATCTCAGGCAAAAAGAGGTTGTGAGGGGAAAAGTTTCAGAAGCCCTGTTATGTATGTACTACCTAACTTGGCTCATCCTTAGCCACAAAAGTCAAGGGTGTCCTATATACACAAAAGAGACTCATGCTGCCCACAAACTGTCCTGAGAGACCGGAAGCAAGGACAGCAGCCATTGCCCTTGCTAAGCTCTAAAATCCAGCTCCAGCTCCTCTCATTGAATCTGTTTCTTTCTCCTGAGTAAAAAGGCCTCTTAACTGCTCTGGGGAAAGTTGTTTTTTCTTGTCCTAAAGAAAATCAGGAACAATCTCCAAATGAAGACAAGTGCAACCTCATGAGCCATCTACCCTGTTTCTCAGCCCCAAGACATTTCAACAATAAAAAACGTGAAGGTGAAGAGCCGACTTAAAGAAGCCATTAGAGACTGACAGTACCAGGGGAGGAGCGAGAGCTCACTGGTAAATCGATGCCACACAAGCGTGAGGACCATTTGATCCCCAGAACCCATGTGACAAAGGCAGGATGGTGGTCTACACTTGCTGTCCCAGAGCTGGATGAGGCAGGGATGGGCGGACTCCTGGGGATTGCTGGCCAAGCATCCAAGTTAAATCAATGAGTCGCAGGCCAATGAAGCATCCTGTTTCAAAAAACAAGGTAGATGCTGTCCTGAAGAGTGGTATTTGAGGTTGGCCTACAAGGAAGTACACAAACACCATACATTCGCAAGTGCACACATATAAGGAATACTTTTTCTAGAATGAAACATCACTTGGCTTCATCCTAATTCTCTAGAAGCCGGGGTTATTGAGTCCTTGGACTCTGTGGGAAAAGAAATGACAGACTGGCAATTCTCAAAACATTTGAATCCTGTTGGGACAGGGAAGAGAACAAACTGTTCACACGAGGGGGTCATATGGAATAATATCAATGCACTGTCATTAGTAATTACTCTAAAGTAGTTTTGCCTCTAATTAGTGACACTCAGGGTGAGCATCATAGTAATTTGTACTCATCAAAAAAAAAAAAAAGACAGACATAGAAATTCAAAATTTGAAAGAAAATTCAATGGTACATTTGACTTCAGGTCAAGAAAACTTGTGGGATGAAAAGTTATGTGGTATGAAAAGTGTTAGGAGTTACATTTTTCATTGTTGTGCTCAAATTCCTGAAAAGAAACAGCTTAAGGATTTATGTCTCTTTCAGATGATAGTTCTAGAGGATACAGTCCACCCTGGGGGGAAGGCTTGGCTGCAGGGGTTCTAGGCAGCTGCTCACATTGTGTCCATAGACAGGAAGCAGAAATCCACACATACCGGTACTCAGTCCTCTTTCTCCCGGGCTCGTGACTCGCACTTGGGGTGTTTCCTTTCTCAGTCAGTTCAGTCTCAGACATACCCAGAGGTCTGTCTCACAGGTGACTCTAGATCCTGTCAAGTTAACAATGAATATTCACCATCACATTTTTCTCACATAACTACAAGTCTCTGGAAAACTGTCCATAGCTGCTGCTCACTGCAGCCAAGAGAGGTCTAGGCCCTTACTACAGGAACCGCTCAATGACTTTTAATGGGGAGACCGTCTTCCTCACATCTACTGCCTTGTGGCTGCAAAATGGCTGCCCAAAGGCCAGGTAGCAGCAGTTCCTGTGTCAGGAAATGAAAATTCTTCCCAGAAACCCTCATCTCGTTTCCTAATGGCCAGAGCGTCATCAAATGACAGACTCTGAGGCAAAGGAGGCTAAATTAGCAAATGGTTTGAGTTGTGCCCCTTGCCTAGACTTAAGTCAAAAGGAAAGCCCTCTGGGTAGGCAATGCCACTTCCCATCATGGAAAGTTCTGGAAGGTTTCACTAATCACTTTATATCCAAGGAGGTTCAGGCAACTGATAACACTGGTCTTTGGGGATATGGGAACCTGGAGAAAGACACAAACCTTTAGGGCTTTATCAGGGTAAGAAATTAATTAACTCAGAGGCAGAGGCTTGAGAATCAGTCCCTAAGCACTTGAGATCAGGATTTTCTTCATTTTAATGTTGGATTTGTAAACAATTCTTATAGCTTAACTTTAACAACAATGAGATTGTTCTGATGGTTATCATAATAATATTGAACAATTTTTTTTTTTACTATAAGGAGCACCTACTAGCCAGGAAAGTCATTCATTTGGGTTGTTATTATTGTTGTGGGTAGGGGATTTTTTAAAACAGTGTCTCACTGTCTATCCCTGGCTGGTCAGAAACTCAAAGAGATCTTCATGTCTCTGCCTCCCAAGTGCCAGGATTAAAGTCTTCTGTCACCACACCCAGCCAGGCAAGCTATTTGAAAAGAAGCAGGGCTGTCTGCTCCTAGTTCTCTGTAGCTAATGTCTTCTAAATGGCATCTCTGACAAATCTATCATTCTTCTGAGTGAATATGTTAATAGTTCCTTCCTCTCTGGTTGATTAGAAACAGATCCGCTGAATCAGTGAGATAGCACCGAAACTGTGAACCTACCAAGAGAAAATGGCGTCACTTAGCCAGAGAGTGAGGAATTCAACTAGAGATTGGTCTAGTCTTTGAGAATCTTGTAAGGGCACTAACCAGAGAGAAGTGGTTTGCAGTATGTGAGTCATTGGATCATAAGTGAACTGAGAACTCAAACTTACATGGGAAGGGAGAAGAAAAGGAAGAAAAGTAAGGAGGAAGAGGAAGGAAAGGGAGAAAGGAGGAAGAGGGAAGGAAGGATAAGGGAAGAGGAGAGAATAGAAGAATAAAATAAGATGCAATAGAATAGTTCTATTTTGTACAGTAAGGTTTAACTGTTGCAAGAAACTTTGTGCACACGCGTGTGCATGCATGCATGTGTGTGTGTATGTGTGTGTGTGCACACACACACATGCACTCGCTGGACACAATATTAAACAAATTTCTTTCTGTGAGTTGAGTTGTGGCCAGGAAAGTTGAACGAGTCACTGCCCTGAAGTTTCAGGAAACCTAAGAGTAGCCATTACTACCTGTTGTCAAAAAGAAAACACGGTCTTGAAAATGAGACAATAGCTCAAAAACAAGAAATTAACCATAGAAGGCCAAGAGCAGTGGAGGCTAAGGCCACCTTCACATAAAGTGCGGAGCGAGCAGTTCTAGTGGCTCGAATGCTTGAATCCTTAGTGGGGAAAGGGAGTAAATCTTTATCCCACCATGACAGACCTCAGTTCATGGTGAACTGGAGAAGATGTGCTTCTCGAGAACAAGGAACAAGGACCACCTGGCACCAATTCAGGGAAAACATGGATTGGCAAGGACTCCACACAGCAGGAGGACTGCACTCTGACCAGTCATCTATTAGGGGTGCCACCTGGAGGGAAAGGCTCAGCCCTTAAACAAGACTATGCTTGCAAAAGTCGCATGCAATTAGCTGTGTTTATATGCCTAAATTGACAGTTACTGCATGGTGTTGTCTTTATTCTTTGCAAGCAATTACTTCTGTTGTTTTCCAAAGTCACCAGTTAAAGAACACTGTCAGTAGCTCTTAATAAAAAAAAAAAATACCTCATAGGGAAGACCTGATTTTTTTTCCCAGAATTTTCCAAGAGAATGAATGCCTGGAGAGGAAGGACTCTGCAACAGTGGTCTTCATTCTGATCATTTTACAAACGGCAGCCTGGAAATAAACCGTGCTTATTCACATGAACCGTGTACGCTCTCCAGGGAAGGAAAGACTCTGGGGTCCTGAATTATATTCTGGAAGCACTCGTTTGGACTCGTGTACCTGAAAAGATTAGTCCTGGGTTTCTTTTGCTTCCAGGTTGTGAGTTCAAAAGAGGCGCCCACATACTCCTGCACTCTGAGCCCATGGTTTACTCTGACTGATCTGTCCATCTGTTTACCAAAATCCATCTCCCCAAGACTCAGTTTCTCAGTAGAAAAATGTCCTTGACTCTCTTAGAAGGGCAGGCAGTGTCTTATTTTCCCAGAATGCCTTGTACCTTCTTCCTTCTCTACATTTGATCCAGTGCACCATGAGGAACTCGAGTCTGCCTCCTTTTACGTGACTGGCTCGAAAGCAGGGTCTGACTCCTGGCCATCAGTAGACATCTGCCGCCTAACTCTTGTCAGATAAAAGACAGGAAAATTCCCCACGATGAAGTGTTCAGAGAGGCGCTGTACTTCAACAACCAGTTAGCACAAAGTGCTTTCGGGAAAGACCTGGAGAAAGGAAATGGCTGTCTATAGCATGACCACGAGACAATGACTTCTATGCAATTGATGAGTTACGTACAATCTTTTTCCTGGTGAACCAAGTTAAGAGCCCCTGTTAATACCATTTTTGTGGGCTCTGTAGAACAAGGAAATCTTACTTTAGAGCTGATTCATTGGCTGATCCATTTCCTCAGCCAGCATAGTTAACCCTGTAGGACTAGACACTATAAATCCAGAAGCCAGACTGATATTATGTATGACAGTGATCCAAAACTGGAGTTAGTTCATAATGCCAGGAGATGAAGGAAATGAGATGTAAAAGATGTGGTGTGTGCAGAACGGTGTTTCTCCTCTCTTTCTTCTGCCTTTTCCAACACTGAGCAAAGCTCACCCCATGATCTTCAGCATAGCTATGGATGTAACCCAACACAAAATCACAACTTCCAGAGCACGTTCCAGGACAGACAAAGCTACACAGAGAAACTTTGTCTTGAACCCTCCCCCCCAAATCACAACTTACTTAAAAAATTATGAGATACTTTTTGCATATTTTTTCTTTCTGCAATTTGATTGTGTGTTTCTCTGGTGTGAACTTCATAGATGACAATATTGTATCAAAATGTCAAAAGGTTAGGCAGGCTTCCTAGGCTTTTTGTATCATCAGAAGCCTACGAGTAGGAAAAACTAAGAAAGACAGTGTGCAGCGGTCAGCATTGGGCAAGAGCTGTCATAAGCTTTCCAACACGTGAAGCCTGAGATTTGTTTTTATTTTGTTTTTTTGGTCTTGCTTCTTCCATTGGCTTTGTTTTAAGACAGTCTCACTATGTAGCTCCAGCTGGCCTGCAGCTTGCTGTGTAGACCGGACTGGCCTCAAATTCACAGAAATCCACTTGCCTCTGCCTCCCGAGGGTTAAGACTAAAGGCACGTACCACTACAGCTGGCAAAAGTTTTAACAGAGTAATCCAACTGGTGATTTTCAATGTTGCCATTTCCGTGTGGTGACAGAGGTTGAAAGTTATCTTCATAGAATTCTTTATTTTACCAGAAAGTTATCTCCAAGTGTTCACTGTTGATGGTGCAGTCAGATTCACCTGCCTGTCAACCTACTCACCATTATCTCTCATTCTATCTAGGTCAGTGGTTCTCAACCTATGGGTCATGACCCCTTTTGGGGGTCTCATATCAGATATCCTGAATATCAGATATTTATATTATGATTCATAACAGTAGAAAACTTAGTATTATGAAGTAGCAACAAAATAGACTTATGGTTGGGGGGTCACCACACACAAGGAACTGTATTAAAGGATCAAAGCATCAGGAAGGTTGAGAATTACTGTCCTAGATGAAGAGTTGGACAGACTTGGACAATTTCATCAAGGTGCAGGTGTCAGTCCTCCTAAAGAACAGGCTCGGACACAATGGTGAGGAGAGATGGGATCCACTACAGGCAACCCCACTCTGTCTTAACCTGGAGGACCAGAAGTTAGCAAAATGAACACAAAGTAAATGAATACGATAGGTCAAGTGAAGCCTCCCCGGAGCTCTGCACTTCTCATTCAAACCGGAGCATACAACATCGCAACTATTTCCTGTCACTAAGTCCTCAATGCCATCAGTCTTTTCGGATACCTTCCCTGCAGAAGGCAAGCGTACACCTGGCCGTGGCAATAAGAACGGCACACACTTTTGCCCCCATTTGAGAATTCCCTAGATAAATCAAAATGCTGGAATGTCCCTTTTGTTTCTGAAAGCTCACAGACTCTATCACAGGCAAGAATCAACAGAGAGCTCTTTATCTCAACAGGGGCAAGTGAAAGCGTGGAATTAAACTGAAAAAACGCACTCTTCCAAGGCCTTGACTTCCACTCACTCATCATGTTAGTGTGCTGGCATGTTAAGCATGGGTGTGTAACAGATCTTGAAGCGTTTCAGTGAGAGAGGAGTGTTCACACTCATCTGGGCATTCCAATGTGAAAACTAGAGGTCTAGAATGGATATCTTCATCTATCCATCCCCACGCTTTTTTTTTTTTTTTTTTTTTTGGAGAACTGTGGCAATTTTACGAAGTTCAAAATAGAATGACTTTAGGGCTTGAACTACGTATCTAAAGTGTGGTGATGTGGTTGACTTCCTAAGTTAGTTTAAGGAATGATTCAATCTTCTGCCAAGTGGCACATGTACACGTGTGGTGTTTTGAGCTGGACTCTCACTAAGTAATTCTGCCTTCTCTCACACTCAATCAAAAGTCCTTCCAGTGCTGGGATTGCAGGCATGTGCCTCTATGCATGGCTTACATTTTTTTCATTTTTAATGTTTTCAGAAATATTATTATCATGGCTGGGTAGGTGGTACAGCATATTAGGGAAGCTTACTCAGTAAGTATGAGGGCCCAGGTTTAAATCCCCAGCACCTACCTTAAAACCCTTGGGTATGGTAACACAGGCCTGTGGGAAGAAAGCAGGAGGATCCATGAGGCTTGCTGATCACCAGCCTAGCTCGAGGCCAATGAGAGACCTTGTCTCAAGGGAAGAGAGTAATAAAACAGGACACTTGACATTTTCCCCTACCTTCTAAAAGCACACATACACACACGCACGCGCGCACACACACACACACACACACACACACACCACTATTTGGTTTGGTTTTTCAAGACAAGGTTTTAATAGCCCTGGCTATCCTAGAACTTGCTTTGGAGACCAGGCTAGTCTCAAACTCATAGAGATCCACCTGCCTCTGCCTCGGTCTCTTGAATGCTGAGATTAAAGGCATTGCCACCACTGCCTGGCTGCTACTTTTTAAAAATATATCAACATCATAAAAAAAGGGTGAGGAAATATCTATATCAATCAACCATGCATTTTACATTTACTAAAATATGTTCTAAATCTTATCTAATCATCCATAATATTGAACTGGATGGTGGATATATTACATTCAATCCTTGTCTATGTTCTTCATCTCTTTGCTATAATCACCTTTCATTTTATCAGTACATCTTCATATTTAGAAGAATAGATTAGTCATAACTGATATGGGATGTCCTCCTGTATATGTGCTGTTTTTATTGGTTGATGAATAAATCTATTTTGGCCAATGGCTTAGCAGAGTAGAACCAGGTAGGATATCCAAACACAGATATAGAAAGAGAATAGGCAAAGTCAAAGAGATGCCAAGTAGCTGCTGAAGAAAACAGATGCCCTTGAACTTTTACCTGTCGGCCACAGCCTCGTGGTGATACACAGATTAATAAAAATGGGTTAATTTAAGATGCAGTGTTAGTTAATAAGAAGCCTGAGCCAATAAGCCAAACAGTGTTGTAATTAATATAGTTTCTGTGTGGCCAGGAAATGAATGAGCAGTCTCTGTCTACAAATGGCACCCAATGTAGGGCAATTACATCCACATAAAAACTGAGTTAGCTTGGAAAGGAATTCTAGGCACAAAAGGACAGAGTTAAGCACAGGTTCTTGGTAGCCTCATTTTTCAGATAGACTCTGCTTGCTGGTAGCTTCTTTAAGTCTTCCTAACTCAGTGTTAGTGGCAAAAAATTGCACAGCATCTTTAAGATCTGGCTTCCTGGTTTGTACTGGCAGAATGAGCTCTGGCTCTTTTGGAAGGTCCTACACTTAAATGGGTTCTGTGAGCAGCATGTTACAAATTGCTTAATAGCAACATAGACCCACTGAGTCCCTGAAGCTGGAATGGATGGTCTGCATGACTCACAGAGGCAGTGAACATGCCTCCACCATGTTGGACTAGGTGGAACAAACATTGGTCCTAGTCATGCCCACTTAACATTAAAAAAAAATGCTCCTGGTCAAAAAATGATTACAGATAAGCAATAAAAACAAGTTCAGATAAAAACGACCTCTGAATGGGTCACAGTGTTGGATAAATGTGCATAGGCTTGTGAGAGATAACCATCTATAATAATCAAACTTGTACTCATGTTAGTTTAGTTAGGTTTTCTAGATGTACAGAGATATATTTCAGATTAATAGATGTTCTTCAAACTTTTCAAAAACCTACAGAATATGACATTTTAAATGTTTTAAGAATTTAGACTTTTCTTGACAGTGAGATATGTCTGCTTCTGGCAGCACCAATTACTTCAGAGAGGTTGATGGGCATTGAAGAATCTCGTTATGAAATTTGCCTTCAATGTGACAAAGCTAGCCATTTGGGAAAAACAAACTGATCTTGCCTGGATTATTTGATGGTATGCTGTATGAACAAGACATGCAGGACCCACAGAAAAGTGACTGTTAAACATTCCAGAAGATGAGATGCTCCTTCAGGGTTCCTGACTTACAGAAAAAAACTGCCAGACATTTTTTTTTTTTTTTTGCGGGACACACAAAAAAAGAAACTGATGAACTTTGCCATTACAAAGCAGATCAGATCTTCAAATTTCCTGCTTCATATAAAGGTCTGCCCAATATTATGGTCATGTAGGCTGAAGATGGATGCCCCAATGTTACAGAAGAACTTTGGGTGACTCTCCAGGAAACAAGATGTCTCTGTCAATTCTAGAACTTTGGAAATTTACTTAGGTAATAGTATATCCTTTGGGGGGTCTCTTAAGAGTTGAAGGCAGATAGTTATAGTTTTCCTTAGTTATGATAAAAATATAAATTATATATAAAACTTTAGGGTCACAAAGATAGGATAGATGACAGAGAATTTTCCTTAATTTGCCAAATACAAATAGACTAGATATTGTAACTGTAGTTCTTTCTTGATACCTGTTTTGTCATATGTAATTTTACTACGCTAAAGTTAAAGCCTTCCTTTTTGTTTAGATAGAAAATGGGAGGTGATGTAGGATATCTTAAACAAAGCTGTTTCAGCCAATGGCTTATCAGAGTAAAGTCATGTGGGAAATCCTAACGGAGATATAGAAAGAGAGTAAGTGGAGTCCAAATGATGCCATGTAGTTACTGAAGGAGATTGATGCTCCAGAACCTTTACCGGTAGGCCACAGCCTCATGGTGATATACAGATTAATAAAAATGGGTTAATTTAAAATGTAAGAGTTAGTTAATAAGAAGCCTGAGCTAATAGGCCAAACAGTTTCTGTGTGATTATTCGGGTCCAAGCGGCCAAGAAACAAACAAGCAGTCTCCACCTACACATAATTTAATACAAAAAAATCTTAGAAATAAAAGCCAAGAATTGTGGCTCATGCCTGTAATCTCATCCTTTAGGAGGCTTAAACAGGGGGATTGTCATAAGTTCAATACTAGCCTGGGCTGCATAGTCAGTTCCAGGCCAGCCAGAGTGACATAGCAAGATCCTGTCTCAAAAAAAAAAAAAAACCTGTAGAGTTAAGATAGATGTTCACAATTTAGTATCCTACACCCTTTAAAAAGAGCAAAGTGACCCCCTGATTCTCACAATGACTATATCCCTTATAAAAGTCACTTACAATGATAAAATTGTCAATAAAGCATTTATCAGGGTGCTCAGAAGGCAATGTTTTGTGTATAAAGGTCAGCGTCTGTGTGTGTGTGTGTGTGTGTGTGTGTGTGTGTGTGCATGAGGGGTATATTCTTGCACATGTGACTAAGACAAATGATAGTCTTGGTTTTGGTTCTTCAGGTGCTAACCACTTTTGAGCTGTTTGGTTGGTTGGTTGGTTGGTTGACTGACTGGCTGGTTGGTTGATTTGGACTGTTTACATCGTTTTGCTTTTGAGGCAAGGTCTCTCATCAGCCTAGCCAAGTAGGCTAGACTAGTTGGCCAGCATGCCCCAGAGAGCTACTTGTCTCTCTCTCCCCAGTGCAGGCCTTTTGTTTATAAACACCGGTTCTGGGGATTGAACTCAGGTACCCAGGCTTGTGAAGCAGACACTTTACCCACTAAGCTATTTCCCTGACCTCCTGAATCCAATATTTTAAAATTGTCACACAAACTTATCAGCCAGGAAGAAGGCTCTGAATCACTCGCATTGGGCTTCTTGGCAGCACACTCAACGTTCCAGAGCAGGTCCTGCCAAAACCATCAGCACCCACCTGGTGCTATTCCTCAGAAGCAGGCTTATCTTTCTATCGGTTGACTAAGCGAGAAACCAACTAAAATCAGTTTCTTTAATCAGGTAGGTAACTTGGAACATTCAAGAGATAGGCTACTGCATATTAATTATTATTTTAACTGAAGTATGAATATCGCGCTTATAGAAAGTAGCAGAACTGGGTTACATAAAGAACAGATTTTTCTGGAACAGCAACAGAATCCATGGCATTACCAACTACCTCACCTGTAGACAGTCCTCATTCTGAAAACCACACCATCTAAGAGTTAAAGAACAAAAATTTTAATAGCACTGTGTGTCTCAATTTGACTAAATTCAGCATTAAAAAAATCTATTTTTTTTCTAATTACATGGTGCCAAGTGACTGAATTTGCTGAACTTTTCAATTACTTATTTGAGTAGCATGTAGACATATGTTGATTTCACAAGGAATGTGTCTTGCATATTAAAGATGATAATTAATCATTGCACATTTGAAAGCAAGGCCATTTATGCTCATAACTTTTCTTCTGCCTTCCGGAAAGAATAAATTCAGATTAAACTGGAGTCGGAGAGAAAAAGATAATAATGTTGGGTGCAAAGCAGCAGGTTGACAGTTCTGAGTGTACATTGCTGAAAATATTGGGCAGATAGGAAGGCACTCTTAAGCAATCCATAGGTATCTCTTTAGCATCTAATACCACAGACACTGTGTGTTTCAAGTTGTCTCTGCTCATCCTGTTTCCCTGTGTGAAGTCATCTGCTCCTCTCTACATATTAGTTATCATACCTCCTGAGTTTCCCAGGTCAGCATGAATCACAGCCCCTTCTGAGAGTCCTCATGTTTATTGTAGTCCTTTGCCACGTTGACTGGAAATTACAATCACTTATTCATGTCCTTAGGAGCATGTTCTGTAAGGGAAGCACTTCCTGAGAGCCCATGTGAAGAAGCTACCCTCCAGCTGCAGGCCTGGGGCCAACAGCATCCCCAAGACCAACTGCGGACTTCTTAGAATCCCACATCGGCACCTCCACCCTGGACCTCCACGAATCAGGAGCTTTGGTGGGAGAGAGAACTTGCCCACAAGGGGATTCTCAGACATGGCAAATTTTGAACTTTGTGTGAGACAGGAGATTGTCCAGGTGAGGAAGCAAATGCAAGGGATGAGACAGCTTTAGATCTGACCTTAGGACTCTGTCTCTCCAACCTAAAGCTGCCTTCACACCACTGAACCATGAGAACTCCCACCAAAGGCAGGGAAAGGCCGTGAGCATTAATTCACTTCCTCTAGTTCAAATGATACGGGGTACAGTTCTCAGAGACCTCTCCAAACTCAAAGAGCAACAATGTAAACGTAAAGGAGAAGTAGGATTCACGGTGCAGTGCGATTTGAAAAGCAATGGAGAGTCCCATAGTTAAGGTTAATCACAGAGACCTAATGTGCCCTCCGTTTGAAGAAAAAGAATTCTTTCCACTATTCCCGAATGTCATTAAGCCATATGGCACTCTCAGTTATCCCCGAGCAAGGTATCATAAAGTAGACCCAGAAGACATCACCCCAAGATACAAAAGCCGGAGGTGACCAGTGGGATGTGTCGCATGCTTAACTAAGAGTTAAAGTCATCTCTGGGAGACATTTTAGACACTCTAGCAAAGCATTAAAAAGCAACACATTCTATACTTGTAATCAAGGCATTGTATATTAGGACTGCAGAAGTAGCTCATCTAAGTGTCTGTCGAGCACTAGCAAAGGCCTGGGGGTCTCTCTCCAGTCCTGCGTAAACTAGGTGTGATGACATATGCTGGTAATCCCAGATGGGAGGCGGAGGGAGGAGGATCAGGAATCAGCTGTCCTCTGCACTGTAGGGAATTTCAGGTCAGGCTGTGCTTCATAAGACTTTGTCTCAGAAGCAAACCACTATTGTATATCTATGTAGCAAATACTGTATAAACATATCATAAAGAGATATGCTATAATATCAAGAAATAACTACATGTAATATTGGTAACTATATTTATAATTATATTAATAATAAACCTTACCATTAATTTCTATGACAAGCATTCACTATGCTTCCAAAGATGAGCATGACTATTACAGTCCATGTAAAAAGCAATAGATTTCAATTTTTGTTGTATTTATATAAAATTTGGGGGTTTTTTAGTTTAAAATACTATCTCCTTGTTAGGGAAATATATAGAAATAAAAATACAGATGAAAACCCCAAGTGCCATCTAAAGAGAATGAGAAATAACAATTACCACTCTTCATCCATCTCTACATGTCTGAGATACCATTATTGCCATATATTAATGACCACAGCAAAAGCTGAAATAGTCTCTGAACAGAGCATGGGGGAAATTTTCTACCTGAAAATATAGCCCCACAAATTCCCCCTAGCTGCTAGCACTCTGTCATTTGGAGAGTCATCATTTAGCCACATGTAATTTATAATCTACCTGAAAAACAATGAATAAAATGCCAAAAAATGAAAATGAAAACCCCACTGTACTGGCATCAATATGACTATTACTATTTACTGCTAAGGTTTTCTATCAGCAATGTTCCTCCTAAGATATCACCATCTCTAAGATATTTGTGTTCTAATATAAAGATAACTAGTAAAGGGTCACACTCCTAAGATGCATTGTTGCTAATACAGCGTCATTCTAGTGCCGCATACAAAATACACACAGGAGGCTTCTTCTTGAAGGGGTTGTGCACTGTTGGGTTGATGAGATGGTTCAGCAGGCAAAGGCCTTTGCCATCAAGCCTGACTCCCTGAGGCTGATTCCCAGGATCCGCAGGGTGCAAAGACAGAACCTACTTCTACTAGTTGCCCTTTGACTACATGTGTGCCATGGAGCACATGCATGCACATGCACACACTGACGCACACACCTACGAACAGCACCCTCTTCGAGACTGAGGCCACAAATGAGAGTATGTATTTTATATTCACCCATTGACTATTTCAGACTCCCAGTAATACGTTTTTAGCAGCAGAGCTGATACATCTGTCCTATGAGCTGTTTTCAGACTCTGCAGTTTCTGTAGGATCATCTGCTGCACCCCAAAGCCTTGGAAACCGTTCCTGCCAGCTGCGAAAGAAAGCCCTAATTTCTCACGCAAGCACTAATGCTGCCTTGCTATCTCTTCAAACTTAGCAAATTAGGTAACGGTAAGACACTACCACATTTTTGTTTTGGTTCACACTCACTTCGGAACCACAGAAGCTGCTGCAACTGAATTGTTAAAGGTATTACAAGGCAAAATGACACCCCCCCCCAGAGAAGACTATTGCACACTTTAAATGGGGAAGGCGCGTGGGAAGTTTCTCCTTTCGCTTATCAGGAAGAAACATTGAAAGAATGCATGTCATTAAGATCAGAAAATAATTTAGATCTTGTAATGATGGTAGGTAGTTAAATCTGCACTGCAGATATGTAGTGAATACAGATTACAGCGTGTGAATACAGATTACAGTGATGTACACAGAGATAAGGCTGTGATCCGTATCAGTCAATGCAAGCTGCTGCGACAGGGCTTGGGCTTCCAAGCTGGCTTGTGCTCTCCTCTTACAGTTCAAAATATCCTAATGATCCTTTGAAGTTTGGTCACAAGCCATTTTATTGGGGCTGTGCTGATCTGTTAAAAGATACCCTGCATCTTGGAGTCATAAATGCCCTTAAAGGATGGTAATACCACATGATGCAAGCATTTAGCACTCAACAGTGACAGAGCAGTGCCTTGATGGGGACACTGTAATTAGCACGATTGTCTTTTACTCAGCCCTCTTCACAGGGGCTGCAGAGAGAAACTGCTGCCATTTTTACTGCATTATTTGAAAGCTGCACGCGTTGCTTGCCTATTGCCTTCTGCCAGGCTGAAGTCAGAGGTTTAAGAAGAGTGTCTTGTGTTGACCCACTTTACAGCGTATGAGAAATTCGGGATTACAGCAAAAACGAGGAAAAGACAATAAGTCGAAGTTTCCAATATATGTAACTCAGATACCAATTTAATACTGCACACTAATGCTAAATTATAATATTAAGATCCATTTTCCTAGGAGGGTCAAAGTTCACAAAAATGTGACATTCTGACTCTACCCAGGTACAAATTTCTTCTGTAACTGCACAACAGTACCCAACATGTTTTTAGTTCATTAAAATTCTCTTAAGTGAGTCTGTTCGGGCCCTGGGAATTTCTATGTGGGTGGAGCTGATACAGGCGCCCGCAGTACACTTGAGGACACAGCTTGTCAAATCACATCAAGTGACAGGTGGCTCTAGACTCTGACGAGTTCACATGAGAACACGATGACTCAACGCTGTACCCTCGTGCCTGCCTTAAACCAGGTCTGCCCCTAATTGACTGTCTCTGCATCAAAGGGGCATCATCTCGCCATTCGGTCAGACATACTCAAAGACTGTCCTGAATAAGCAGTTCCAATGGAGGGCTAACTTTGAAGGAAACTTCATCAGGATAACCTGTCCTACCCACCATCTGCCAGATATTAGGAACAAAGGAAGTAAGGAGGGAGGGAGGAAGAGAGGGAGTGGCCTTTGATTTTAGTTCTAGTTTTGTTGTTTGGTTGTTGTCTTGGAAGGAAGGGAAGGAGGTATTGACACAGATTCTCCCATGCCCCAGACTGGTCATAAACTCCCTAGTAGCCTAGGATGGTCTTGAATTCCTCATCCTACAGCCTCTACCTCCTACCTGTTGGGATTACAGTACACTCCAACCATTCCTGGCTGTGGTACCTGTACCATTCTAATTTAATTCTATCTTCCCAGAAGTTGCTGTCTTCTTATAGACAGACAGTTTTTTGTGTGTCAAACCTGACGTCCTAGATAAAAAGTTCTAGGAACAAATCAGGTGAGTTTGTATTTTGGGGAATTACCTAAGTGTGCTCTGCCCTAAAAGTAGCTGTAAATTTAGATGATAATAGCCCTTTGAACTTGTCTGTATTCCTAGGCTTTGCTGGGCCTGTCCATGAACATGGGGTTGGAGGACTAAACAACAAAAAAGCAATGATGGCAGCCTTTTCATAGCAATGAATAGTTACAGAATTCTAGAAATGGAAAGAGTTTCAACTATTGTCTAATTTCTATTCTCTTGTTTCCAAATGCGAGTCCCACCTGCGAAGGCTACCACTGACTCAGATACACACAAGAAATCAGAAGAGTTGTTCTGTATGTATTGATGAAGAACTTGAACTTAAAAAGTAATAAATGTGAGAGGCAGACACTCCTGTCAACCCAGAACTTGCGAGAATAAAGTAAGAAGATTGTAAATCCAGGGTTATCCTAAGCTACATAGTAAATTTCAGAGCATCCTGGGCAATACAGCAAGACTGTGGAAAATTAATCTATTGAAAAATAGAGAAAACAGTAATAGTTCCAATAAAATTGGAATTTTAATAAAATTGATCTAAGCATGGAAGCACACACTTGTAATTCCAGCTCTTGGGAGATGGAGGCAGAAGATCAGGGTTCAAGGTTATTCTTAGATGCATAGTGTGTTTGAAAACAGTCTAAGCTACATGAGACCCTGTGACAAAATATCAAAACAAAATTGTAGCTGGACGTGTAAAAGGGGGTGAAGATGCGAGTTGAATAATCCCAAGCTAACTTCAGAAGATTCCAGTTATTAGTCTTTATTGTAAGGGGAACAAGAACGAGAAGTCCAACCTCGAGGTGTGTAATACGGGAACAATAGGGAGAGAGCGAGCTGGGTGAGCCGTCGGTTTTCTCTGAGTACCCAAAAGGTCATGCCCTAACCTAGTCCAGCCTCTTAAAGGTCATTAGCTAAAGGAGGTTCCACATCACAAAATGAAACAAGAGTCTAAGAAATTATTTGACTCTTGTTATATATATTAATATATTAAATATTAAAGTATAAAATATATTATATTTTATTAAATATTAAAGTATAAAATACAGAAAATCCCTTTCCCCAAAATCATCCTGTTATCATTGTGCTTTGTTTCCTGAGAATAAAGTCACCATTAACAACTAACACTTAGATGAGACCCTTCTCATCGGGCATTTCCTCCTCCAAGTTATTATTTACTTATTTATTAATATTTGTTTATTTAGTGCCACTGAAGTCTTCTTTTAACCTTTCCCTACAAAAAAAATCCTAAAAATATGCAAAAGTGAGAGAAATAATAACTATAACCCTTGTGTGTAAGTGCTCCGTTGAAGCCAGGCCTGTGGTGTGGGATTTAAACTCTCCACTTCTACCCACCAGCTATTTTTGAAGTAGGCATCAGATATCAAATATTTTATTCATAAACACTTCATATTCTATCTATAAAAAAGGACTTTTAAAAGCAATACTAGATAATATTGTTGCTTATAACGATTAGTAACTCCTTAACACAAGTTTCTTGAGTTGGCATCAGCTCTCCTTGACCTTAGAACTCTGCCACCCAGTTTGATGGGCACCATGATGCTGAGTCAGCTTTTCCCCCAGATACTGAGCGCTCCTGCAACAGCATGGCTGTTCGGGGTGGGGAGGCAGCCCAGATTCTTACTGTCCAAGAGGAGATACAGAGTAGATGCAGAGCGAGTTCTGAGATCAGAAGGTGCTGCTAAGAGCTCAGAACCATTCTTGGTTGAGTGTGCCCGTTTGACACATGACATAGGTGCGTGTCTTGGTTACCTGTAAGAGAGAGATATTGATGCTGATGGAGCAGAGCAGAGTCTAGTCAGGACTGAGATTATACAGCTATCTTGAAGCACCTGCAGGGGACCTGGGACTGATTCCAATGCCCCTCCCTCACCCCAGGATACCCAAGTCACATATATAAAATGGCATGGTACAGTGACTACATACAGCCAGCTTTTCACGTCCCTAATATACTTTAAATAGGCCCTGGATTACTTGTAATAACTAACATACTGTCAGTGCTATATAAATTTTTATTACCCTATTTCATGTAGAGAATAATGACAAAAAGTTTATCTATATTGAATACAGACAGAATTTTAAAAAGGTTTTCAATCCAGCTGAGTATAGTAGCACATACCTTTACTCCCAACACTTGAGAGGGAGAGGCAGGCAGATCTCTAAATCAGGCCAGCCTGGACTACCTGATCTACATAGAAAGTTCCAGGCCAACAAAATAAAGAAAGAAAACAAAACAAAATACGAAAACAAAACAGAGGAAGGAAAAAGAGAGAGAAAAAACACATACATGCATGCACACACACAAACACAAACAGACACACAAACACACACAAACAAGCACACATACACACATCTTTTTTCAGTCTAGACGAGTTGGTTGACTCCACAGATGTGGAGCCCACGGATACAGAAAGCTAACTGTGTCTGAAGTTTCAGGGTCTGACACAAATCAGCACTCAGAAAGTGGCTGTGCTTCTCTTGAAGACAAGTACTGAGGCACTAATATTCAATCCACCAGACTAATTCATTTCAATAAGCCAATTGTGTATATATATATATATATATATATATATATATATATATATATGTGTGTGTGTAATTCAAGTTTCACTATGCTCTTTCTGGATTTGTACAAATAATGCTTCCAGAAACAAAAGAAAAAGGAGAGAGGAAGGGGGAAAGTGGAGGAGGGGAGGGAGACAAGAGGCTGGGAGGTAGCTCACTTGGTGGAGTGCTCGCCTCAGGAGGCAGAAAGATGAGAAATACTGGATTTTAAAGGGGTCAGCCTTAACTAGAGACACTGCTTCCAAGAAAGAAGGAAGGGGGTGTGGCTTAGTAGTTGGGAGGGTGTGCAAGGCCCTGGGTTTAGACCTAAACTGAAAAAAAAAATTTAAAAGTTAATTAATTAATTATTAAAATAAAAAGAGAGATCCATTTCCCATAGAAAAACTGCAATTCAAAATATTAATGGCCATTCCTATGAACTATTAGGATCTATTAAGTATTTTCAGGTTTAACAGAATATTTGATGAATTAATGCATGAATTGACATGAGAAAGATTGAAAGATCTTTCCCCTGGCTACAAAATCTTTAGGAAAGAGATATGTTTAACCATGTGAACTGACAAAGATCTATATAAAGGCTTGAGTTACTCTGATGTTCAGGTTTTTACTATGTGTGTTTTTTATACTTGCCCCTATTACTAAAAGGATAATATTACTATTATCCCAAGACAGCGTTTGAGGTTTGCTAAGCGGCTGTATGCTGGTATACAGTCAGATTCACTTTGTCGTTAATGAAGACGTAGCCCTTGCTCATAAACAGTACACATGTAGCACTAATTGTGATCAACTCGCTGCTATGTTTAAATAAATAAACCAAGCACCAAAATACTACGCTGTCCAACACTTGGGAGGCAGAAGCAGACAGATCTCTGTGAGTTCAAGGTATGGTGGCACACACCTTTAATCCCAGCACTTGGGAGGCAGAGGCAGGTGGATCTCTGTGAGTTCAAGGACAACCTGATCTACAGAGTTCCAGGACAGCTAGAGATACACAGAGAAACCCTGTCTCAAAGCGCCAAAATTTAAAAATAAAAATAAAAGAAATAGAGGTTAAAATAAAGCCACTAAAGATGAAAAATACACAGAGAGTCTGAATACTGTATGTTATTGTGTTGTCTTTAAATTGTTTGATGAATGAGAAAGGAGCAAAAACTGCTAAGAGACATTTTATTATAAACGCTGCTGGATTAATCCAAGATAGGTATTTTGAAAAGGCCTTGACTTCAAAATTGAAGTCAAAAGATATGTTACTCTGGAGAAGAGGTTTTTTTGTTTTGTTTTGTTTCCACAGGAAATGAGAGGCGGTGGATTCATTCTGGATTAAGAAAAATCAGGTTTGATCAAAGAAGACCCCCCTCAGAAATCTCTGATGGATAGACCAAATGTCTGAGTTCTACATCCAGAACAGATTCTAGACTGCTGCCTGAGATGATCAAGCCTCACAGGATACTCCAGTCAGGACTTGATCATAATTCTAAATTTTCTTTAGGTCCCCATAAGATTATTAGTGGCCCCAATCAGCAGGAAGTAACCTAGAAAACTATACCCACATTCCCAAAAAATGGATTATGAATGGTTGCCTTTGTTTAGAATGTTGGCTATAAGTTGTTATGGATAATGGTCAGTAAAAATACTAGACAAAGAAGATTTGGTTCAGAGTTCTTGTTTTGAAAAAAAAGGGGGGAAGTGCTGTGGGACAATGGTCTGTACCCTGATACTTGTATTATTTTTAATAAAATGCTGATTGGCCAGTAGCCAGGCAGGAAGTATAGGCAGGACAACTATGCAGGAAGTAGAGGTGGGTAAATGAAAACAGGAGAATTCTGGGAAGAGGAAACAGTCAGTCTGCAGTCATCACCCAGATACAGAGGAAGCCAGACACAGAGCAAGCAAGATGTGACTGCCTCGCCGAAAAAGGTACCAAGCTGCGTAGCTAGTAAAGACAAGAATTATGGGCTAATATAAGAGTTAATAAGAAGCCTGAGCTACTAGGCCAATCAGTTTATAATTAATGTAGACCTCTGTGTGATTTCTTTGGGATTTAATGACTGCAGGAACTGGGCAGGACAGAAACCTTAGTAAACACAGTACAACTTCTCATTTCTTCACATAAACAACATCTAAGAAAATACCACTGAACAGTCTACCTGAGCTAATGGGAGCTCACCAACTCCAGCTAGACAGGGAAGGAACCAGCATAGGTCCAAATTAGTTTCTCTGAATGTGGGTGACAGTTGTATGGCACGGCAAACTGAGGGGCCACTGGCAGTGTCACCAGGATTTATCCCTACTGTTTGTATTGGCTTTTGGGAACCTTTTCTCTTTGGATGGATACCTTGCTCAGCCTACATATAGTAAGGAGGGCCCTGGACCATCCTCAAAGCAATGTGCTTTACCCTCTCTGTGGAGTAGATGGGGGTTGGGTGGGGAGGTAGGTGAAAGGAATGGGAGAAAGGGAAGAAGTGGGAACTGAGATTGGTATATATAATGAAAAAAGTTAGTTTGTTTCTTTTTAAAAAAAATAAAATAAAAAAAAGAGAAAGTACCACCATCGTGAACCAGCTAGGCATGTTTTATAGGCTATTGGACATGCCTATAATCCCAGCATTAGGGAGACAGAGGTAGGAGGATTTTTCTAAGTACCAAACCATCCTGAGCTACAAAGAGAGTTTCAGGCAAGGAGTCTCTCTCTCTCAGAAACTTTGACTTACTCACTAATTTAACAAATAAACCAAGTGCCCTTGTGAACCCCACCTAAGAACAACCATTGGATACTGCCTAATGTTCACCTTATCTGTCCAAATTATTCCACATAGGCATCCTTTGACTCCCCCTCCTTTCTTCCTGCTTCCATCTTTCAAATCCCCCTTGCCAGTTGATTTCATGATCCGACCTACTGAATGATAAATGCAGAATGTTTCTACCACAGACCTCTTCGAGTCTATGCTCTTTTGCTAGGCAATCCATCCCTTGCTAGTAGCTTGTTTATCTGATGAATGTCAGTAACCCAGCCACTCCCAAAGTTCCATGGCCAACCCAGACCTCATCTCTGCATTCTGAACCCAAAACATCAGACTAGTCCAGGTTTCCAGTTGACTGTTGCCGAGAATCCCCTAAAATTTCCTAGAGCTTCCTCCTAAGCCACAGCTCTGCTCCCTGTTTCAGAGGACAGCAAAAACTATTCCTCCTGTCAATAGAGACAGACATCCCAGATCTATCATTGTCCCCACATTCGGTCCTTCCCTGAGGCCCATCACTGTTGCTTCCTGAGTCTTCTGAGGGTGTTCTTAGCCCTTTGTTTTTATCCCCAGTCTCTGAGAAATCACTTTCTGTTGCCTAGCCTACCCGCTGCTTCAACTACACCCCATATTGCAATATTTTATCCATCCTTACCAATCCTCCCATGCCTCTCCATTGCCACTGTACCTTCAGTCAAGCCTGTACAGCCTGTAGGGTCTGCCTCTACCTCCTGCTGCTGCTTCTGTCTGCACCACCCTTTCCCCCTGCTCCTTTCCTCCAGTTATCATCCCTTTTATTTTGTTATGCAATTTTTCCTTAATCTAAGCGCCTTGTGCCTGCTCTTCTCCCTTCCAGCAGGCTTTCCTACCACCATGGACCTTCCTAGCAAACAGATGCATCTGAGCTAATCAAGGCCCCAGTGTTTCTTCAAGGAAGCTTTGCAGGATTCAGTCTCCCATATTAAAGAAGTCCTTTTCCTCACTATGGTGTGGAATTTTCCCAAAGAAATACTGCCTACATGACATTTCATTTCTATGCCATGCAAGAAATGCTGGCCCAATTCCATTTGATTTTCTTAATCCCAGCACTTGGGAGGTGGATGCAGGAGGATCAGACATCAGAGGTCATCTTCAGCTACACAGGAGATCTGAAGCCAGCTCTGGCTCCACAAACCTCTACCTCAAAAAAACTGAGAGAAGATAAGGACATACAGAGACAGAGATTTTATTTTCTATGAACAGAATGAAGATAACAAATACTGGGGCCAGGGAGATGGTTCAGCAGGTAAAAGTGCCTGTGACCAACCCTGATGACCTTAATCCCCAGGACCCAGCTTTACCAGATTGTTCTTTGTCCTCAATGAGCACACAAAACAAATAAATAAAAATGTTATTTTTTAAAAAAAAATCTAAAGAATAAATATTATCACTAATGGGGACTTAAAGGTCCTTTAGTTCAGTGGCTTCCCCAATCCTCTAGTGACCAAGGCAGTACCTTGCTGACAAGACACTGAGTTCTTGAAACCCTGCCTCATCTCTGTCTTCATCAGGAAACATTTTTTTTCCATTTATACAATGCTGAGGATCAAACTTGCTACACAAGCACGTGCTACCACTGAGCTACGCTCTCTGCCCCTCTACAGTAGCACAGTGTGATTCTCAAAACAATTCTCTTGGAGAAAATGGCTTTCCTGATTAAAGGGTTCGAATCTGTTAGCCTAGTGGCTTCATGGTCTATACCGGAAGAGTGAGTCCTGCAAGCAGTCCCAAAGCCACTTACTGGCAGTCAAGGTCACATTCCAGAGACCGTGCAGAATGGTCAGTGTGCAGCTTGAAGAAAGAGCCAGCAGGGCTATTGGCCTGTATGAAACGCGCACATCATTCATTCTGGAGGGCGGCAAGTAGGTTGACATCCAGGGCGTGTAGTGCGTTGTGAAATAAGTCAGATATGAGCAGCTCTGGAGATGATATATGGATCTTATTTTACTGGATGCCATTTTCAAGATTACAAAACCCCAAACTAATTTTCTCTTCAACCTCTGTCGATAGGAAGATGCGCATATCTCTGGGATCTAGCCTACTCTCTATCACCACAATAAATATTATGACAAACAACTTAACAACTTAATAAACTGTCTTCTCCTTTGTACTTTCAACGTCTCCTGGAGCCAAAAGAGGCAGAGGAATTTCAAACCCAAAGTGATGTGATGCTTGCTAATCAGAGGGCCAGAGGGAAGCCAGGATAAGGCTAAATACCAAGCTCCGGCCACACCTCTCTTCTCCATTGCGACCTCTCCCCTGTTTGTGGCCCTGCGACTACTGCTTGTTCATCTTTCAATGCCGGCTGAAGTATCCCAATTTTGTATATGCTTGGTTTGGTTTCTTTGGCTTGTTTTTCTGGCCTCTTTCCTCTGAATTCTGTTTTGTAACCATAGTAATTGTATTGCACTCATCTTGGGGTACTTTGAATAGTTGTTCCATTTATTAATATATATGTATATACATATACACGTACATACATATACATATACACATACATACATATACATATATATATGTGTGTATATGTATATATAGTCTTCTCAACTAAACTATAGATCTACCTGCTGCCAGTTCAGTGTCTTTTACTTCCTTACCCCCAGGGGCCCACAGACTCCACCTGTGCTGGTTTGAATAAGAATGGCCCCCACTGGCTCACGCTTTTGAATAATTTGTCACCAGTTGATGATTATTTGGGGAAGGTGAGACTTATGGTTGTGTTGGAGGAAGTATGTCACTGGGGGTGGGCTTTGAGGTTTCAAAAGATTGGAGCCATTTTGAATGAACGTTCTCTCAGCTTCCTGTTTGTGGTTTGAGATGTGAGCTCTCAGCTGCCGCTCCACCCTCCTGCAACCTGCTACCCATTTTCTACCGTCAGGGACTTTAACTCCCTGCAACCATGTGCCTAAAATGAACTCTGTCTTCTAAAAGCCTTGGTCATGTGTTTCAGCACAGCGACAGAAAAGTTAACCGGTACACTGCCCAATGAATAATGTGTATTTAGTTACTACACGTTGGGTTGTTTTGTTGTTGTTTAATTTATTGCCTCACATTCAGTATGTGGTTTCTTCTTGGGTTGGTTTAGTTTGGTCTGGTTTTAGCAACAAGGTCTCAAGTAGCTCAGGTTGATCTTTAACTTACTATGTAGCCAAGGATGGCCTTGAACTTCTGGTTCTACTGATTTCTTCTCCTTTGTCTAAATGCTGATATTACAGGTGTGGGGTCCTACTTCTGATTTATGCAGGGCTGAAGGTAAAACGCAGGATCTGGTGCTTGCTGAGCAAGCATCTACGTCTGAGCTACATCCCTGGCATATCTGACTACATCCCTAGCTTGAGGTTTCTTGGCCATGGCAATGACTAAAGATGAACCAAAGGAGCTCCCTTTCCACTCCTTCCTAGGGCAAAACCTAGTCAGTATCTAGTCCTCGCTGCTCAAGGTATTCTTAATCTTTAGAGTAGAATGGGTTAAAAAGGAGTGTGTGTGTACAAATATGCACACATGCATATATATGGGGCAGTTTCTTATGTAAAGAAAGGTGTATGTTCAGTGTTTCCCCCATAAATGGGAAATATAGGAAGATAGATAGACTGATGTAATGCAGTCTTATGTAGTAAATGTTCATAAGGTATAGACTGCTAGAGGGAAAGACCTCGCTGCATACACATTTCTTTACATCAATAGACAGTCAAGGGAAATAAATCCCAAGTTGAGAAAGGCATGTGAAACGAAGCACATTATTATTGGGATTAAGCAAGCTTGGAGTAAATTTTGCATGGAGCCACTTCAAACATGACCATGTCTAAAAGCCATGGCAAGTTAATATCTGGAAAGGTATCTACATGTTGAAAGGAAGCCCTTTGTGAGGACCTTGTCTTTCAGCCATTACATAAAGACAGCTTTTCTTACAAACAACATTCAAGGTTCAATTCCTTTAAAGGGCTTTGGTGTTCTTCCCGATGTAAGAACCGCGGTTTATGTGATTCTGAAAGATCCATGAGCTTGGCTGTTTTAAAATGAATTAATTGGGTCTGATATTTTGGGAGACATTGTCTAGATGAGCCTACACAGCACGAGGCTTCACTGTGGCATTTTCAAACCAGTCGTGATGGAACACAATACTCTTTGAGTGACAAAGGCCTAGTTTATCCGCAGGGCTGCTGGTATTTCTTTGCAAAGTTTAATAATATCCCTGGTTTCTTTGTCTAAACTCCACTAGCTTCACCATGGCTTGTGCCTTCTCCGTTGACAACAACATCATTCCTTGATTCAGTTTCTTATGCTTCTTAAAAACCCAGGTCAAGAGGGTCTCACGCACCCAAAACATATGGGGTCTCCCTTGTTTTGTTGCTGCTCTGAATTCTCTCATAATATCTGGGCTTTGTGACGTAGAGAGATCCACAGACATGGTTGGTTTGCCCAGGAGCTGTCTGAGCCCATGCGTTTTATGAGCAGAGATATCAATCATGCTGTCATTCATTTATTCATTAATTTTTATTAAATGTCTGGTACTGATGGAAACTAGCACTTGATCTGTGGATAATGTTTGAACACATGTTTGTTTGTGATAAGATCTCACTACGTAGCCCTGACTAGCTCAGAACTCTTCTATTATAGAACAGACTGGCATCAAACTTCCAGCAATCCTCCTGCCTCTGTCTCCCAGACTGCTGGGATTACAACTGTGTACCACCATGCCCAGCCAAGGTTTAAATTTAACGCTGACCTCTTTGCCTCTGATTTATCACTTGTAGAATACTAACTAATGAAAAAATATTAGCCCAGAGTTGCGGCATATACCTGCAATCCCAACACTGAGAGGACAGTAGCAGGAGGATTATGATTTAAGGCTAGCCTGGCCTTCATAGTGAGACTCTGTCTCAAATGAGGACATTTGAGGTTGATGGCAATGGTGGTGGTGATCATAAAGTTACCCATCATTCTAGATATCACATAAATGATGACAATGTGGTCCTCAGCTTTGGAGAAAATCATAAAATGTGACATCTGGCTCATATTCAGATTTAATGACCAAGTGTCCACATATTTGCCTGCCAGAAAACTAGTGGAGCTGAAAGGCAAAGCCTTAGACACTAGCGAGAAACACCAGTCCGGTGCAGACACAGGGTTACAGAGCTGAAAGGAAAACTACAAGTAGCCTAATCCAAGATCCTCCACCGGTTTTAGAGCCTCAGGGGGGATGGTAGCTATGACACTTTCTAGCAGGTGGCTCTGTGCACATGACAGCCCTCCTTAGCCTCGTGATCTCACTTATTAAATGTGATTAATGTTGACTGCAACATAATTGTGAGAATTAAATAAAAGCCCAAAAATCACTTGGAAGATAGCAAGCGCTTCATAAACAATTTATGTTACTGATATTATATGATACATATTGTGCATTTTTTATACAACTATTTTTGGGCAGTTCTGGCGCTCCATCCTGGGGTCCAGCACACACAGTGGCTGAACTACATCCCCAACCATTCATACTTTTACTCTCCGAGATAAGTTCCGACTGGCTGTTTGTCTGTTGGTGGAGACAGGGTCTCATTGTGTAACCCCAACTTGTCTAGAGACATAGACCAGAGATCTCAAACTCAGAGATCTGCCTGCCTCTGCCTCTCGGTGCAGGTGGACCACAGGTGTGAGTCAGCACATCAGCACGACTGGTCTGAGGTCATTAGATGCTGACTGAGGGATGGGTGAAGTACAGCAGTTAGAGAGGGGAAGGGCTAAGATTTGGAATGCATCTCTTTGCTGCAGAAAGAAGTTGCCTGAACTAGTCTCGGACCCTTTGCTGTGGGAAGTTCTGACAACTCGAGGGAAGGAAGGAGTGGCACAGACATTGACTCGTGGCCCACGGTAAGCGGTCACTGTGTTGCAGTATGGAGCACACGGTAGTAGTGAGGAGCCTAGATCTAGGGCCATCAGGAAACCACAGCCAAAGGCTGAGCTTCTGTGCGTGTCATGGTTTCAGTCTGCAATGTCCCTCATAAGCTTATCCTCTGAACAGGAGCTAGTAGTACTGTAAGGGAGTTTGTGGAGCCCTCGGTTCATGTGACCCAGTTGGCAGATCGAGGCCGCTGACAGCACACCTTTGAAGGTATGCCCACAGCCAGCTTGTGTCCTGTTCTCTGACTCCTGGCCGAGCCAGCATGTGAGAACCTCCTCTGTCACGTGGTCTGGCTACCAGAGTCACTTTACCACACCTTCTCCTCCATATCCTCACCCATGAGTCAGAAGAAAACATGTCTGCCCTTAAATCATCTCTGCCAGGTACTTTGTTCACAGTGCCAAGGAAGGTAACGAACAGATGTGGCCAGGAAGCTGGTCATTGACAGAGCCGAATTTCACAGCTACAACTTCCCATTATAAAAGGCTTTTCATAATCCACCCATCTATCTGTTCATTCAGTCAGAACCCAATCTGGGCATCACTTCTGCACCCAGAGACAAGAGCAGGGCTAACGCAAAGCTGTGCTTGCTAGGCTTGGGAGATAGTTCAGATGGCAAAGTGCTTGCTTTCCAAGCACAAGGACCTAAGTTTGATCCCCAAAACCCACATGTGAGAAACAGACAAGTTAACCCTTGCAATCCCAACTCTAAAGAGATGACGGAAGTGGATCCCTGGGGCTGGCTGGCCAGTCAGCCTACCTAATTGATGAGGTTCAGGCCAGTGAGAGACCCTGCCTCAAAAAAAAAACAAAGTAGGCACCCCTGGGGAACATACACATCATGTTCAGTTGCATACACACAAACTTGCACACACACACACACACACACACACACACACTGTAAGCTTCTCAGGAGAGTACAATGAATGGCAACTAGTGCTTTAATAAAAATTTACTAATCTAGCAAGGCAAGGAAAACATCAACAGTTCCATCCTTTCTTACTCTTCAGCCACCAATCCAAAGCAGCGTACACGCTGGGCCACTGAAGAGAATTCTTAGCAGCAATCTGTGCTGGCCTCCGCTGACTTCCTGCTTTCCGTCTACAGTGCCTCAGCAAGGGACTTTCCTTGGTGGTAGGCTAACCTACATTTTCCAAATCATCAGGCTCTTTGCTACGAACCTGCCAGAGCAGAAGAAAGATGTTCAGCACAACCCAGGGAAAGCAGCCTTTGCACCCTCTTAAAGATGGGTGGACATGAAAAGCTTTCAGTAAGCTTGACTGTGGTCGTACCGAGAAGCACGTATAATTATGTTGCCTGAGAAATGTTTGAGGCTTCGCAGCAAGAACACCACATCCTAATGAGTAATGAGGATTACATAACCCAAAAGATAAGCAACACCACCCACCGATTGCATGTAAATGCTAATACTGAGTTCTTGGCCGCAGCATGCCGTAAAAAGGGAGAACAGAACTTCAAAATATTACTCCCCATTGGTGCATAAAACCACGATTGGTTTGACATGATTGTTAATTTCGCTTTTCCTGATTCTTAACTCTCTATCTGAAAGCTCCACCATGTTGCTCATTCACAAATCAATGTTGAGCAAAACTCCTTAAGAGACCCCCATTCAAGGGGAAACTTAAGAAGCAGTCCAAGGAAACAAAATGTGTGTGTATGTGTGTAATGAAAAAAAGCATGAATGTGTGTGTGTGTGTGTGTGTACTTGCATGCTTAGGGTCTGAACCTGGGATTTTCAGCATATGTTCCCCCATCTTAGAAATAAAGTCTTTTTTAATTTTACTCATTATCATTATTGCTGGCAGAAGGATGCCCACATGCCACAGCATGTGTGTGGAAGTCAGAAGACAACTTGTGTGAGCCAGTTTTCTCCTTCTACCACATATGTCTGCGGGACGGGACGGAATTCAAGTTACCAGCCTTGAAGACAAGAGCCTTTACCTGCTAGGCCATCTTACCAGCCCAGAGACAAAGCCTCAAACCAAACAAATCCTGCGGTCTTCCTCCCTCCTCTGTGAGACAGTTTTACAATAGGAAGTTTGTCGATATGGCCAACTAAAATGTCCCTTGCTGCCATATAAAAGGGACATCTGGGCTCCCGGTGTGGTGATACATACCTGTGATCCCAATACTAGGAAGACAAAGGCAAGAGAATCATCATGAATTTGAGACCAACCTGATCTACACAGCAAGTTCCCAAGCCATTGCTTCCAAACACGCCTCCTTCCTCAGAACACAGATCACTGAAATTGAAAATGTGAAAATGTACTAGTCAAACCATGAAAAGCACAACTGTTATTACTAGAATATTAAAATTCTCAGCTCATGAATATTCCTTTTCTTTCAGTAGAGTCTGCTTCTGCCCACCCCAACCCTACACACACCCAACCATATTTAGAACTTAACTCTTGAACTTTCTGTGAAATTTACACTGGTAGACAGTGTTTCAGATTCCCAATGTTGATAGTTTTCTATTGGAAACTCTGGGAAGATGATAAATTGAAGAATAATTCCATGAGAATGTGTCAAATTCTTCTCCAGCATAAGCACCAACCTTTTTTTTTTCTTGAGATGGAGTCTCTTGAAGCCCAGACTGTTCTCAAGCGAAGCCAAAAATGGCCTTGAATTTCTGTTCCTCCTACCTTTCCCTCCCAAGTGCTGGGATTATAGTCTGCTCTGCCATGCCTGGTTTTCCATTTAGAATAAGAAATGGAAATTTCTGGTCAATTTCCCTTTACAGAGGATTCCCTTTCTATATGCACCCTTCCTAAAGTATAGGTGCTATATAAAAATAGTCCCCTAGGGCCAGCAAAACAGCTCATTGGGTGAACTCCATTGACTCCAAGACTGGCAACCTGAGTTTGAGAAGGAGGCCAAGTCTCATAGGTTGTTCTCTGACCTCTATGCACACACCATGACAGATGCGCTCACACACATGCTCTGACCTCAGTGCACGCGCCATGACAGATGCACTCACACACATGCTCTGACCTCTGTGCATGCGCCATGACAGATGCGCTCACACACATGCTCAGACCTCTGTGCATGCACCATGACAGATGCGCTCACACACATGCTCTGACCTCAGTGCATGCACCATGACAGATGCGCTCACACACATGCTCTGACCTCAGTGCATGCAGCATGACAGATGCGCTCACACACATGCTCTGACCTCTGTGCATGCAGCATGACAGATGCACTCACACACATGCACACATTCAATAAACAATCATTTTTAAAGGTTTCCTTATTTTAGATACAATTTTGAAATCTGAAAATGAAAGATATTGTGTTGATTACATTAATTGTTGTAGGAAAAGCCATCTTCTTTGTGGATGGGTTCATTCCCTGGATGAGTTATGCTGGCCATATACAGTAGAGAGAGCAAGGTGTACACCAGCACCCGTGCCTGTTGTCACTCTCTCCTGACTGTGGATGTCAAGTGCCCAGTTGCATCGAGCTCAGCTGCCTTGACTTCCCTGACATGATGGAACATTGCTGAAAATAGGAGCTTGGAAAGCCCTTTCTCTTTTAAATTGTGTCAATCATCACAGCAGCAGGGAAGGAAGCCAAGTCAGGAGTCATCCATTGGTGTCCTTGACCATCACTTCCCATCTGTGGCCATCACTTCATGTGGTAGAGATACAGTAGCTGTGGCCCAAAGGAAAGTTGGCAACCCCTGACAGAGAGGTAGCCACCAAGCCAACATAGAACCCAAATGTCTCTTGTCCTGGCAGCTCCATATTCATCTTGCCCAGGGTTACACAAACATGCCCCCTGGAAACTGAGCCCTGGGGCAGAAACCTTAGATTGCCAAAGGATATTTTGAAGAAACCAATGTACTTCTGCTCAGGATGTGTTGCTTTGAGTGTTCATTTTCATGTTTCCTTGCTTGCTCTCTTGTTTGTTTGTAGACAAGTTCTCACTGTGTAGTCCTCAATGCCCTAGGACTCAGTAGGTAGACCAAACTAGCCGAGACTCCCAACCATTCCCCCTGTTTGCATCTCAGATGAAAAGCTTGATCTGTCACCAGCTTGGGTTCAAGATAAAATGATTTTCATGGAGTACTTAGTAGAAAGGTGAGCAGGGAAGCTCAGTGAACACAGGCATTTGTCACCAAGCTTGACTACCTAAGTTCAAGAGGTCCTCTGACTTCACACACACACACACACACACACACACACACACACACACACACACACACACACACACACACGAGAGAGGAAAAGCAATGAGAATACAGAGACGTGCTGCTTTCTTCACTAATGACTCGTGGGCATGGTCTCCTGGCATGGCCCCATCACACGCCAGGTAGTTGCTAGTGTAATTTGGAGAACATTCGGGGTTGATAAGGTGGGCTGCAGTGACGCTTCTTGCTAGAGCGCTTGCCTATATGAACAAGGCCTTGCGTTCCATCCCAGCACCTTAAAAGACTAAAGAGGACTTGTCCTGAAGGCAAAGTGCTAAGGACAGCTGTGACAGCAGGCCACAGTAAAACCCCTAGCGGCAGCTGTCCTCCTTAGGTGACCACCATTTTCCCCCCCCCACTGAAATTTTATTTCCTTTCACCTTGGGCTTCTGTTTACCAGCCTGCTACTCAATAAGAAATTCCTCCTCTTTATTCACCCCTTGAGGCATTTGGAAAGGTGAAGTTATCTACTTTTTTAAAATTTAAATTGACTTTTAACTGATATGCAAAAACTAAAACACCCATATTTGTGAGGGATTGTGCTGTGGTTTGGTCCCTGTGTATACTGTGAGCTTTGTAACCCTGTCAGCATCCACACAAACAGGTGTTGTTTCTTTGTGGGTAAAAACATTCAAACCCTGTCTTTTAGCTTGGAAACACACAAAATGGGATCATTGTCTCTAGCTCTTCTTGTCTACAAAGGACAGTTTACTTCTGACTGCACTATAGAGTGCATGAGCTTCTCCCAGACAGACCCCTTTAGATTGGCAGCAAGTTAAAAGTAAAAAGAGTCACTAACCTACACAAGATCCACAGGGGAGCTTAAGGTTCTGCTAAGGTTCTATAAAGAGTGACAATCTACATAAGGTGCTTAGTGTTTTATCTTTATACAAGCTTTTCCACAACACAATCCTATCAATACTGTACAGTCACATCGGAAAGCAAGATTAAGTCAAAATTACAAAGTTGCAGGTCTCCACGTGCTTCCCCAAGGGCATTTAAATTACACTGCTTCTGAAAATGAGCATTGGCTCTCAGCTATTGATCTCAGCGCTGTGAGATTTTCCCTTGAACTCATTTCCTTTGACCCTTCTCTATGTCCAGGACTCACACGCCTTCACACAGGGTCACATTTCAACAGAGCTGCTGCCCCCCTGGTCCTCCTGCTGCCTGACCCCCAGGAAATAAATGAATATGTTGCCCTGAGTTGGCCATTATGTATCTCCACTCACCAGAAACACCGTCGCCAGGTGGCAAGGGTACAGGATGACAGGAAAACAATCCCACCTTTCATCTCCCAGCTTCAGCCACCCACATCCCTTCCACCTGAACAGGACCGGGAAACCCCAGGGAGAAAAGGTTGGAGAGCCTCTGCACCAAGGTGACAAGGAATCACAAAGTCCAGTTGTCACTGGGTTAGAGAGTGGGTTCAAAAGAAAGAAAATAGATTATATTCATCGGGCAATTTGTTCATCTTAACTGTTAAGGGCAAGTCTCTCCTCCAGTATGATTTCTGTAAGGGTGATCCCACTTGAATGTAAGACAAAGCAAGCACAGGTAGGAAAGAAAAGAATTGTCATTTTTATTAAAATAAGAAATCTAATAATAATTTAATGTTTCTGTCTGATGGTAAACCAGCGACAGTGTCTACTGAACGTAGGGACTTCCCGAGTATCTCACGTGAGAAGAGGCCTCCAGGAAAGCGAGCGCCATATGCTGCTTTACAAGGTAAGAATTTGATATGATTCAAGGCTATTCTCACAGGAAATGTCACAAGGTTGACCATCCCCTGCTGTTTTCCTAGTCACCTGATATATGATACACACATAGGTCAAAGATTTTAGTCAAATCATGTAAAGCAATAGAACAGAAAATGTGTCACTTACCTATGGAAAGAAATTTCTGAGGACCTCGTCCCACCTGCCGTGAGTCTATGTGACGAGTATCTTTTCAAATGATGCTGACTTTTACTATGACCATGACTAAGACTTCCCAGCTCTAATCCCCTTCATAATTGTATCACAAGCATGGCCAGTATCTTACAGAAGCACCACAAGGCCAGAAGCTCAATACCCGTATTCTAAGCGGGCTTCTCCAGCAAGAAGCTTTGTTTCTTTCCACCTGTTTCACTGCCTTGCAGAAAGAAATGCATTAAACCAACAAAGGGACCCTCTCCGGCATGTCTAAAGACAGTTGTCTGATGGCACCGCACCTAGCAAATGCCACTGGCAATCTGAAGTCAATAACTCCATCCCTACCAGGCAGAATCAGCAACATGAGGATAACATCAAGTACTACGAAAAACCCAGGTCTTTGCTAAGAGATAACTTAGGATCAGGAAAACAACGTGGAATCAACTCATCTTGAGAAATGGCATTAAACGGTTTAGAAACATTCTATCCAAAAAGAAATAACAAAACACAAGTAATTGTACATGCCTCATGTCAATTAATACAGTAATACTGAACTAGGGTTCAGTATGCTCTGACATTTGGTAAAGTTTTTCATTAGGATATCATATGATGTGCCCTATACCCAAATTACATGTACCCCATACCTTACAGCCCCATGTAGACTCCACAATTTGCTATGTCTGCATAAGGTAATAACTAAATTACATAGGGAGAGAACCAAAGAAATGAATATATTTATTTACAGGAAGTTCCTGCTCAGACTTCATCAGCCATTAACTAGTAATGTCTCCAGTGAATCGCAAGTTAATACACAGTCTTTCAATCATTGATTAGCTGCTTTGCACGCTCTCATCACAAATAATGATATGGGTACATCTTATGACCCAACAGAAATTATCCAAGACCCAAGGTACAAGCTCCAATAAAATGCTATGCTCCCCAGAGTTGGATTAAATATGGCTTTTAAAACTTTATTTCACTAGGGAAATGGCTCAGTCAGTAAAGGACTTGCTTTTAAGTATGAGGCTCTGAGTCTGGATCCCCAGAACCCACACAACCTATAAACCCAACAACAGGAAAATGGGAGACAGGCAAATCCCTGGAAGCATAAAGGCCAGTTCACTCGGCCTATGTGAGTAATTTCCAAGTCATGAAAAGATCCTGTCTCAAGCAGAAAGGTGGAAACCACCTGAGGATTGACATTCAAGATTGTCCTCTTGACCTCCAAATGCATGCTAGGGCCTGCACATCAACATATACCTGTACCAAAGGAGAACAACAAAACTCTGGAACACTCTGTATAACGGTCATGTACATTTCCTGTTCATAGGTGCTGGAGATGGCACCCAGGGCTTTGTGCATGCTAAGCAAACGCTCTACCAACTGAGTAACGCCTCCAGCACCCCACTACTATTTTTATGAGCTCCAGCTACCAACGTAGCTCCTTATAATTAGAGCATATAACTTAATTGTACAGCGGTTCCAGGTAACGTGTAGTAAGACGCAACAGAGCACTGCTGCAAAAACTTTTAAAAGGAAACAAATTGCCAAAACCATGTGGTGTTCGGCAACAGAAAGCCATGCAAGCAAAGAGAGCTATTGAAGGAAACAAAAAGAGGACCCATCCAAGCTGAGTAGGCGGCCATTGGCCAGGTTCTACGTTCGGAATGTTTGCCAATCCTGACTGCAAGATGAGGCTTGAGTTTGGCCGGAATACAAGGACATTACTTTGAGAAAAATAAAACAGTCGGAGGTGAGGTAGCTAGAGTGACAATTTGAAAAGCTCAAGACCCCTGAGTGCATGAGGCCAATCCCCCAAGCAGTTTGATGCTACATTAAGAGACACATGGAAGGTCGTAGAGCTTTTCAAATAAGCAAACTGATGCGCAGGAGATGTAGGTCAGTCGGAAGAGTGCTTGCTTGTCTAGTATGCATGAAGCCTGGGTTTGATACCAGCAACACAGAAAAAAAATAAACATTGTAGCTGCTGGTGGTGGTACACACCTTTAGTCCCAGCCCCTGGGAGGCAGAGGGAGGTAGATGTCTGTGAGTTCGAGGCCACCTGGTCTATAGAGCGAGTTCCAGGACAGTCAAGGCTCCCAGAGAAACTCTGTCTCAATAAATAAATAAATAAATAAACAAGCAAACAAACAAATGCCCATAATGGTACACATCTGTAACAAGGGCATTAGGGGGTAGAGAAAAGAGAAACAAGAGTTCAAAGTCATGCCTGGCTACACAGGGAGTTTGAAACCAGCCTGGACTGTGTGAGACTCTATTTCAAGACAAAACTAGAAGGAAGGGAAAGAAAAGTAGACTGAGCTACATTGGACTGTTGCAGCAATGTGGCGGTGCAGTCTGTCTGCAGAAGAGAACTAGTCTGCTTTATACACACACAGCCTTCTCTCCAAACCAGTCCCCAAACATGTAATGGGCTCTGGCTGGGGACTGAAGAATAGAGCACAGAATTTGAACAAGCTAACATGGAGAAAAACTGCCCTTGTTTTCTTTGTAAGTCAGAAATGGGAAAAGCAGTCTGGAAATGTAGCTCTATGGTAGCGCATTTACCTGGCACACACAGGTCCTGGGTCCCCTCGTTACCACACCGCACTCTCTACAAAAATATTTCAGTTTCCTCCTGTACATCCGTTCTGGGGTTCTACTGAGTGACTGACTGATGATTGATTGGTTGATGGACTGATTGTGCGTGCGTGCGTGTGTGTGTGTGTGTGTGTGTGTGTGTGTGTGTGTGTGTGTGTGTGTGTTTATGCATGGTCACACATATGTATGAATGCAGGTTCAAGTGTGCCAGGCTGCCTACATGTGGAGATCAGAGAAAGTTTTCAGGAGTCAGTTCTGCCTTCCATGTTGCTGGGGCAGGGTCTCTTTTGTCACCATTCATGCTGTGCAGCTCACTCGAGATGAGCTGGTCCACCACACCAGGCTGTTTGTCTGAGTTCCAGGTGTCAAACGCACATTATCAGGCTTGCTAAGCTAACTGTCTTACCTATTGAGCCATCCCCATCCAACCCCATGCTTTCAAAATCAGTACCCATCTAGGTATCTGGGTACAGGGTCTCACGGGGCGGAGAGAATCCAAAATTATAAAAGATTTAGTCTTCTCAAGAAGTGTTCCAAATGAAGAGAAAATTAACCTGGAGAAATTTGCAATAACGAATAAAACAATAATAAGAATGTTCTTTGTATCATTTGACAATTATTTCTATTGTTTGAATAACAATACTCTTTGTATCACTTAACGTCTAGAAAGAACACGTAAGACATAACTCAAAAGCAGGTAAAATTTTATCCTTGGTGATGTTCAGCAGTGGGTAAGTTTGCTAAGTATGGTCCCTTACCTAAGTAAGACAGCCCAGGGTGAAGAAGGGACTGGGCCAGAAGAGTGACTCGCAATAGAAGGATGAAGCGGGTAGGGTGGGGCTGGAAGATGGCACAGCCAGCAAAACACTCCCCTCACAAGCATAAGGACCTGAGTTTGGATTCCCAGTACCTATGTTTAATACAACTAAAAACAAAACAAAAACAAAACACTGGACATAATGGTGCATTCCTGTAATCCCAGAACTCAGGATACAGAGACAGGAGGGTCCCTGGAGCTCACTGGCCAAAGTGCCTAGCTGAATCAGTGAGCTCTTGGTTTAGTGAGAAACTTTGTCTCAGAACATAAGACAGAGCCAGGCATAATGACACCTATCTGCCGTCCCAGCACTTGGGACAGGGAGGCAGGATGATTATATCTTCAAGATTATCCTTGCTAGGTTGTGACTTTGAGGCCAGGCTGGCCAGCCTGAGACCCGGTCTCACACAAGAGAGAGTAATGGAGGAAGTCACCCAATGTGGACTTTTGACCTCCAATGCCCACTCAGGACATATATGTACACTTATGTACCCCATGCACACACACATGCAAACATGTACAGACATACGCAACACACATACAAAAGTAAGGAAGGAAGAAAATTGAAAGTATATAAAGAAACAAAACTGCAGCATTGAGTGTAAACTATCCCAGCCTAGAAGAAGCAGGACAGTCTCCATAAAGCAGAAAGACATGGCCAAAATGTCTCGCTCAGTTACCTTTGCCCTAGCAAGAGTCTCTCCCTGCTCATCATAACTAACAAATTTACTTAAAACTTGTATAAGGGTCCAAGATGAGTTATTGCCCTCATAGTGGCCAGATTTTCAAGTTTCCCAAATCACCAATTATCACCTCCCCTCTACGGAGGTCTGAGGAACTCTGGTGCCCAGGCCTGTCCCCCTCCACTTCCATCTCTTCGGCATAGAACATGGCCCTTGCCCCCCGCCCCCACCGCCTTCATCCATCTCTGCCTGTGACCTAAAGCGAATGACTGTGAGAAGGAGCGCAGCAGCTCTGCAGGCGCAGTCGCATTCTCCACATCTCCAGCGGGATGCAGCGCACCCGTTCCCTTTCCATGGTGCACCACAACCATATGACAACAGAATTCGCTGTTGATTTGGAGTTTTGAGACTTTCCCTTCCAGCGCTTGCCATCCATTCTTCCTGGCTCTGGTTGCTCAGGTGATGCACGTAGCCCATGGGGTCAGACCATCTCTCCTGCACTGGGCTTTCAGTATTCACCCTCCACAAACCTTAGGCTTAATCCTAGCCTGGGGCCGCTCCATTACATTTCCTTGCAAAATTCTCAAAGTGACACAGTTCACTGGTGTTCTCCCAGATTCTTACCACAAATGTCTGTATTCCACAGTCACCCAGCCGTTCTGAGACTTACAGGTTCCAATCATTGATTTGTAGATGAACTCAAAAACTCAAAAAATGAGTTGGGGTCTATTCTCTTCACTGCCACTTAGAGTTTGAATGTACTTATTCATTTATTTAATTACCGACTTTCTTGTTTATTTATTACCGCTCACCACAAAGGGAAAATCAGCATGAGTTTCAATTAATACATTGCCCTCATTGCTCATCTTACATAAGCCTGCTAGCCTCAGCCCGGACTCTATGAGCCAGAGGATGACAGCTATGAAAGAGTAGCAATTTGCCCTACACACACACACACACACACACACACACACACACACACACTTTTCTTTGAGACAGTTTTCTGTAGCCCATGACGAACTCATGATGCAGCAAAGGGCAACCTCTCCCTCTGGTCCTCCAGACTTTCTCTCTTGAGTGCTGAGATTACACAATGCTCAGCTTGTGTGGTTCTGAAGACTAAGTGCAGGGCTCAAGGCCTGGGAAGCAAACACCATCAACTCAGCTGCATTTGCTGCCAGGATATTAACTTTTAAAGAAGAAAACTTTCTGCCTTTTACATCTAGATTTGTCAAGTTTTTCTACTGACTAGGACATAATAAAGAAATGTCTTCACAATGAGACTTTATATTAGAAATATCTATTTTATTTCTATTTTTTCTCCTCTAAGAATGACTGATAATTGGCCATGATACACATCCAATACCCAATAAATGAATTGTGATACTCAGAAAACATTATCACTTCCAGCGTTGAACATCATATGACTGTGAACTAGACCCTCGGTCCTTCTTTGATGACATTTGTCCTTTGCATTTCTGGTTCTTAGGTTTTAAACTACAGCATTTTATGAAACTGAAGAAGTTGTACAAGACTGAAGAACATACAGTTGGCTTTTTAGTTTAAAAAATAATTGGAAGTTATGACTTTGTAAGAGTTAACTAGTACAAGGCTGTTCTGGGGATACAGGTCTTTCTGAAGACCTGCATGTTATCCTCAGAGGATAAAAACATCAAGAGAATCAAGATTGTTGTCCCAAGGAGATTATTATGGGAATGTAACTGCCCAGTGTCTATAACAGGACCCACTTGATTCAGTAGAATCACATTTTGCTAATTCTGAAGACTTGGTTCTATGAACTTCTCTGAATCAAAGTTAAATATTTAGAAACATTTTACAAGAAGGTTCAGGTAGCTGCAGGCCCAGGACAATTGTGCCATCGGGACATTGCACAAGACAGCTGACCCTGGGGAAAGTTGGGCTGAGAGGCAGCCATGTTTTGCTTGCCAAGCCCTGAGCCCTGGCACTTGCTTCTGTTCAGGTGGAGGAAGAGATGCCCTGTCCTCCACACAACACTGTAACCTGCTTGCTAAACCATGTGCCCAGAGGCCCAAAGATGCCAGAAGTGGCTTCTTATTTGAAATTGTCTACCAGGGGAAAGTCGTTCTTGATGTTCTCAGAGACTTGGGATGGGCTAGTGGAACCTCAAGAAGGTAGCACAAAGCTTGTACATATATGAGTGTGCATGTTCACATGCATGTGTGTTCAAGTGTGAGACAGGAGACTGGCCGGTCCAGGTGCCACATGCCTTTGACCTGTGTCAAGGGTGCAGTTTTAGCCTCCCTTGGACATGTCACATATAGAGACCATTCTTCCGTAACCCTCCCTTCTCCTTCTCTTCCTCACTCCTTTTCTCTTAAGCCCTCTCCAATTTCATCACCCCCCTTCCTTAAGATGCACACGCCATCCCAGAGAATAGGAGCTACCCACACGCTCCTTACACGATCCAAATCCACAGGTACAGGAGCTCATTTTTTGTTGGCATAGAATATGTTACAGGCTGGACCGTTTATAAAGAAAAAGCTGGGAAGAGGCCAAGCCTTGGTGAGGGGGCTTCTTCCTGTCTCATAATAAGGCACAGAGGGTCCATAAAGGGCAAGCATGCTGTCTCAGGTCTCTTTCTTCCCTGTTAAAATCACCAGTGCCATCATGAGTCACCGTTCTAATGGTCTCCCAAGGGCCCCACCTCCAAATATGACAACATATGAATGTGAGGATCAAGTTTCCAATCCAAGATCTTTGGGGCATCCATTCAAACCATAGAAATAGTCAGTTGCTCACTGTCACTGCTGTTTTTACAGTTATCAGTTCATTCATAATAAACCTACTAGAGATTTAACCATCTAAAACAACAAGCATTTTTATTTCAAAAAAAAATTTTTGTTTGTTTGTTTCGTTTTGCTTTTGTTTTTCAAGGCAAGGGTTTCTCTGTGTAGACCTGGTGTCCTGGAACTTGCTCTGTAGACCAGGATGGCTTAGAACTCAGAGATCCTTCTGCTTCTGCCTCCCAAGTGCTGGGATTAACCGTGTGTACCACCACTACCTGGCTTTCTTTTCTTGAGACATAAAATCTGGGGATGAATTAGCTATCGCCTACTCATGAAAATGAACCTAAGATGAGCAGTCCATAAAGACTGCTGGAACCTGAGGGCTGATTCTCCAGGGGTCCAGACTCACTCTCTAACAGTTGGCTGTTGGATCTGAAATATCAGCACTTCCCCATAAAGGTATCAGCCAGGAAGCAGGCATCACTAAAGAGTTAGCTGATGAGTATGCAAATGTCCAAGACAGAAACTATAGTCCTGGGTTTTCTTCTTATGCTGGGAGTGAAACACAGGGCCACCCTTTGCATACTGTGCAAATGCTCTGCCACTGAACTACACCTTTGGCCCACGAAGCAGCAATCTTTTAAAATGTAGTCTCAGTAGTAACTTATTGCTTCTGCTGGTCATTCAGATCAAGTCTGGTACCACGAAGCTAATAGTAGACAGAACTCATCCCATGGTTGCCATAGTGCAAGACCTTCTGTGTTCATAGAGAATTTTCCCCTGTTTCATGCCCCAAGTATTTTGTGTTTCAATGGAAAAAAAAGTCTGTCCCTTGTTATAGGTTGTATCAGTTTCTTTGCTCCTTGCTATGACAGAACGCCTGACAAAGGAGACTTAAGGAAAGACGGACTCATTTTGGCTCACAGTTTGAGGGAACACAGTTCATCTCGGCCTGGGAAGTGCAATACCTGATCATACTGCATCCTTCATCTGCAGGAAACGGACAAATGGTGTTCCCCCACTTGCTTTCTCTTTTCTCTGTCCTTAGTTAAATGTTAGTTAAACTTTTTGTTAAATTAAATCTCTAATGAAATGTTCTCATACGCATGCCCAGAGGTGCATCTCCCATGTAATTCCAAATCCAGGCAACTAGATAGTGAAAAGGAGCTGTCTGGAACATCTGAATTCCTCTACAATTTTACTGCAGCATACTGGTGCTGGTCTTAGATGTCCTTTTAGCCAGGACACAGTACCCATATATTAGGTTAAACAGTATTCTGGGTGTTTTCCATGTGAGTATTTTTTAATGAGATTTACATGTGAATATATGTATTGTAAGTAAAACTCTCCTTAATTTGAGTGGGTTTTAGTTTGTCCATGGAGAGATGTGATAGTTAACCTTTATTGTCAACTTGATGAGATCCAGAATCATGTGGCATTCTCACAAGGGATTATCTTGATTAGGTTGAGGTGGGGAACCTAACTTCTCTGTGAGACACCAGCCCCTGGAATTATGAACAAGGTAAATAAGTAAAGAGATCTTTCTTTTATAATTTTATTTTTGTTGCTGTTGTTGTTGAGATTGTTAAAGACTACGGGGATTCTTGACATGGTCCAGAACAAAGGAACAGAGGGCCTGACTCCCTCCCCTTTTATGTCCCACCCCAGAAGAAGGGAATGGTCCAGCAGCAATCTTTGGACTTCCTCTGCAGCATCAAGCAGGTTGGTTTATCTAATCTGCTGGCTTCCCTTATCAAATTTTAAACGTACTGGGTCTCGTAATTAAATTTATTAAGGTAGGTCTCTTTCTGGATATATACATACCTGCTTCTTGGTTCTCTCTCTCCAGTCGTTCTTGGCACTACAGCTTCACCATGCCCCTTCACTGTCACTGTGATCCACACAGGTGTGAGTTCATGGCACACATGTCCGTGTGTGGATCCACTGACTCTAGCGACAGCTCTTCTCCTACCCATCCTGAATTTTCTCATCTCCGTGTCTTTGCTCACTGTTCCCTCTGCCTCCTGCCAACAATGCTCTCTCCCCTGCCCCCACCAAATACACCCCACTACTATAATCTCATCGTTCTATTCTTGTACATTCTCCACCACAGTATTTACCATTAAGTTCACCAGCCTAAAAGTTCCTGTTTGTCTGTGGATGAACTTCAGCTGGTAGTGGAGAAGCCCTGGACCTGATCTCCAAGATTGAATGAACCCAAACAAAATGAATTGGGGCTCCAAGCTTATCCTCAGTTATGTAGCCAAACTTTCAGCCACACTGGCTCAAGAAGAATATGAACAATTTTAAAGATAGCGTCTCTCTCCAATACTGGGTTTGGAGCTTTTACAGGAAATTTCATGTGCCAATCATTTTTTTCTCGATCCATCAAAGTATAATATTCTGCTCATGGGGATTCCGTATCAGCAAACATTTGCTGAAGTATATTCCTCATCTTTATTCACATGGTGTTTGTATCTTTATAATCCTATTACACTGTATCTAGGGCAAAGATTTTTAAATATATTTACACTGAGACAGATATACTAAAAATATTTTTTGTGGAATCACATCAAAACTCAAAGAGAAGTGTGATGTCCTGTAACTGCTACTACTTTTTAAAAAAAAATACGCATGCTCTGGAGAAATGGTTTCTTGGTCTCCTAGGGTAACTCTTCTACTGGAAAAAAAGAACTGAAATAGGCCGCAAAAGGAAATAGAGCCACCTTAAAAAGCATCTATGATCTGATTCATCCATATACAGAAAAAGGAGCAAGGGGCAGGACCCAATGTGATCACCTCTTCATCTAAAAACACAACCACACAGGGCCATGCCCATGTCATGGTGAGCTTAGAAAAGATCTTCATGCCCAGCTGCATGGCCTGTGCTTATTACCTCAGCATTTGTGAGGTAGAAACAGGAGCATCAGAAGTTCAAAGTCATTCTCAGCTGTGTAGTGAGTCGGGTGCCAGCCTGGGTACATGAGATCCTATATTAAAGTACCAAAAAGAAAAAGGAAAAAGGAGCTAAAAAATATATCAATAATTATTAAGAAATATGAAAGGTGACCAAATAGACCTTGAAGAGATGAAAAATAATGACTAATATAATAGACAAGTATCACCACATAGTAGACACAGATGAAGAAAGAATTAATGATCTGAAAGGTCAATATGAAGAATTTATCCAGATAGAGCAAGAGCCCTACCTAAATTTGTAGAGATGGAGAAATTTAAAACCCCAGCTCCCAGAAGGCTGAGGCAGGAGGATCACAAGTTTAAAGACAGCGTGAGCCACATGGCCAGCTGAAAGCCAATCTGATTGACGTAGTGAGAGTCACTTTCGGCTCGATGGAAGAACCCTTGCCAAGCACACACACAGGGCCCTGAGTTAGCTGCTCAGTACAGTAGAAAGGATGGAGGAAGAAGGGGGAGGAGACTATCATAGTACAACAGAGGGATAAGAAGCTTCCCAGTTGTTAGACTCTAATCAGTGATCCACTGCCAGAGAGAGTGTGGAGGAGACAATAGGTAAAGGGATAGCTGATAAGATCTTTACAAACTGATAATAGACACTGTTCCAGTTTGAAGAGAACAAATGCCTCTTACACCAAGAGAAATAGTGGGAGGCAGAGGCAGTGGATCCAGGGCAAGCTTCCTAGCTAGTGTCACGGACTCAGTGATCCCGGGCTCAAGACGAGACTCTGCCTCAACATCAATAAGGACAAAGGTGAAAGGAAGGAAGCCACTAACATCAGCCTCTGGCCTCCATACTCAGGCACACATTCGCATGCCCCTGCCAACAGACACATGAAAAAATGTATACCTACACACCCAGATTACACACATGCACACACACACACACAAGAAAAAGTAGAAGATAAATGAACCTCAAGCAACACAAATAAATAAAAAGAATCCACAACTCGCCAGGCGGTGGTGGTGCACGCCTTTAATCCCAGCACTCGGGAGTCAGAGGCAGGTGGATTTTTGTGAGTTCGAGACCAGCCTGGTCTACAAAAGCTAGTTCCAGGACAGGCTCCAAAGCTACAGAGAAACCCTGTCTCAAAAAAAAAAAAAAATTCACAACTCAACACATCATGGCAAATATGCAAACTATGAAAACATGTTTCAAAAGTGGCCATGATAATGTCAGATAATCGCCAAAGGAGTAACAAATTTATTATAGCTCCCTGCTTGACGGCAGCCTTCAGAGACAGCAAAACAGCATCTTCTATATGGAAGGGAAGTAACTCTGTTACTAGACAGACTCGTGTGTGTGTGTGTGTGTGTGTGTGTGTGTGTGTGTGTATGTGTGTGTGTGTGTGTGTGTTACATTCCATACTAAGCAAAAGGATTTTTTTTTCAAGCTGAAGGGGAAAGAGGCCTGGAAAGATGGCTCTATCAGTAAGGGGTTTGACACACAGGCAAGAGGATCTGAGTTCTATCCCCGGATACCCCAGCTGAAGGAGAAAAAAAAGGCATGTGTGGTAGAGAACTTTGTAATCCCAGCACTGGAAAGGAAGAGATACTCAGATCTCTGAGGCTCACTGGTCAGCCAGCCTAGCCAGTAAGACTTCTTGGTAAAGTCCTAGGCCAGCAAGAGATTCAAAGAAACAAGATAAAGAGGTCCCTGAGGAATGATACCTGAGGATGAACTCTGACCTCTATTTGTACAAACAGACAGACAGACAGACATACACAAAGGGAAAGAACACAAGGACACTTTCAAGCACACTTGATCAGACAGCTGGAAAAGCAGAGATTCTACTGAAGAATGTGATAAAAGATGTCCCAGAGAGAAAAGAAAGATGAGTCCAGATGGCAGGGCTGAATTGCAAAAGAAAACATTTCATTGTGGGAAACTGTCTTACTTTTCTGTTTCCTTGACAAAAATACCATGACAAAAGTAACTTATTAAAGAAAGGATTTGATTTGGAGACTCACAGTTCAGGAGGGTTAGAGTACCTGGCCTGGCAATCATGGTGGGGAG
>JAQHUG010000112.1:3575392-3587258 GCA_028555095.1 Dicrostonyx torquatus
GACGAGAGGGAGAGAGAGAGAGAGAGAGAGAGAGAGAGAGAGAGAGAGAGAGAGAGAGAGAGAGAACAAGTTAATTGAGAATAATGTGAATTTTGAAACCTCAAAGACCACCCCAAGTGATATCTTCTCTGAAAATGCCACACCTCTTAATCCTTTTCAAACAGTTCCAGAAACAATGGACCAAGCATTCAAATCATCACATAAATGAAAATCAAATCAAGATTACATAAAATAATTATAATGGCCTAAGAGGATATCTGTCTTGTCCTCAAACTTCTTCTGTAAAAGAGACAAGCAGGCTAGATGTCCCTGTGACAACTGCCCGGCACAGTAGCATTGAATACAGGAGTGAGTGCAGCTATGCTCCAATAAAACCTTTAACTCATCAATACTAGAATCTCACCTCAACTCCATATTCAGGTGTTATGAAAATATCTTATTCTTTTAATCTTTTAGCTCATGGGCTGCATAAAAACAGATGTCAGGATGGGTTTGGAATTTACCCAACAGTGTTAGGGACTGAAAAAAAATCAATTTATTAACTTTTAAAGGTTAGTTTCAAGGCCATTCTCAGACAAGTGTTCCAGGGTTGAGCTTGAGAACAGTGTCCTCCACCTTAAATCATTGTGCTTAGAACTCTTGAAGTGGTGGGTACAGGGGGCTAGATAAGTGACTTGGTGGTAGAGCACCTGTCTAGAGTGTATCAGATCCAGGCCCAGTCCCCAGTATTAAAACAAGTAAGCAAACAGATGAACAAGAAATATGAATATTGAGAGGTGAGTATAGCTATGACCTAAGACGCAGGCCCGGGTTGGAATTTTAGCTCTATTCCAATGGGCTGTGTGAAATTGACACAATACCTTAAAACCTCTCCGGCCTTTCTTTCTTTCTTTCTTTCTTTCATCTATACAACTGGAAATTCTACTATTTAGCCTCTTATTATTTGCAGTCATGGATTCCACTGTCCTTCAGTTCCAAACTCATTTTCTTATGTGGACCTTTGGAAAACACCCTTCTGTTGTTGGACGTTTCCTGAGAAGGCTTGCACAAATATCCACTCACCCAACGAAACAACGAAGCCATTCCACCCGAGGCTAGATGAGTGGACCAATTAGCTTACTGAGGTTAGTTAGAGAAACATGGGTGAGGATTGACTGACAGGGGTACGGTGACTCAAAGGCATCATCGGAAAGCTTACCCCGTCATGGCCAATGACTCATGGAAGCTGCACCCCTGGCTCCCTGTAATACCTACAGAAAGCTCCTCTAGTGGGAGGGTCTGGTCTCCACAGGAATTGTTTCCACTTATATACACCTTTAGGAAGGAGTCTTGTGGAGTTTCTAACTTTCAGAGTCTCTGAGACTTGTAAATTTCGTCTAATTCCTGGGCCTTGTATGTTTCATTCTTCTGAGTCTTCTGAGCCTCTCTCCTCCCTCTGGTTGGAGGAAGTTGCTATACAACACCTTCTTCACCTTTCTGTTCCCCATTTGTGTTCTCTCATCCTGTACCCAGTTTCTCTTCCAGGCAAAAAGCTTGAGAGTTCACCAGCCTGTCAGTGCTCCCATTTCATGATGGCCAGGACTTTTTAGTTATGAGACTCAAGGTATCACTTCAGATTTGAGGCAAAACCGGATAGCATATTGTATTTGTTCTAACTCACTAGAACTAGAAAAAATAAAAATTGGTACCAAATTTCGCCATCTGTGTCATATATTCCTTTTTAAAATCTTTGTGTGTATTGGGGGGGGGGACACATGCTACAACATTTATGTGGAGATCAAAGAACCACCTCCGGTGTGGATCTTTGCTTTTCACCTAGTTTAAGACAGGGTCTCATTGGCACTGTGTTTGTCAGAGTCGCTGCTCCCCAACTTCCAGGGATTCTCCTGTATCTACCTCCCACCTCACTGCAGGATCACAGGGATCATAGACACATGCTACTGCATTGAGATTAATGTGGGTTCTGGGTATCTAAAACCAGCCTCAGACTTTTATAACAAGACTTTACTTGCTGAGCCATTTCCTTAGCTCACATCATGTCCTTTAAAATGCTCTTGAAGTTCGATTAAAGTAAACTACTTCAGATATAAACCAAGACTGATATATGCAAAGATGACCATAATGGCATAAGGCATTAGAATAACAAGAAGAATGATTTTTAGGCAATTATGCATTTCCTCTGAGTGGATGATACATATTTCTCTCATATGCTTCCCACAAAGTTACATGCATTATACCATGACTAAGAAACTACCCAGGACCTCAGTTCTGGCTTACTGGTCAGATGAAGCTGTCTAGAACTCCAGCGCCATAAGTAGCCAGGACAGTGGTAAACTCCACGGACCCTACTTCACCATGCGCAGCATGAAGCAGATGTCCCCCTCTGGCGAAGTTGAATCTGTGACACGGATGATTTTGATCACAGCAGTCTTGTCCTGGATGATACTATTTCTCTCAAACATACTTTTTAGCTTTTCCACAAAAGGTAGAACCTCAAATTGAACTCCAGCGCTCCCACACATCAAGGTAATGGACTGCACAAATTTTATTTCTCTCTGAACTTTTTAAACCTCCCCACTTCATGCCTGGGGAAACAGGACAGTAACATAGATTGAATTAGGAAAAAAACTCAAATCCAGCTCAGGAAAGTTAAAAACAGCCTTTCTTCTATTTAAAAGTGTCTACTTAATGCTATTGTCTGTCTATATATTTAAGTAGCTCAAGGGTGAGCAATGACATTTGGCTTCATCGATGCCATACCTATAATTCCTCTGAAGCAACCATGTCTCAACCGCAGTCAGTAAAGTTATGGAAAAGGAAGAAATAGAAAGACAGTGGTATGATAGCCTTTTAAATATCATATACATTAGCATATGGAAATTTGCTTTCGCATAGAGTAGTTTTGAGCACTAGATGAAATGGCGCTTGCAGAAGTAATCAGTAAATGTTAAGAAGGAGGTACTGTGGGAAAGCCTGCATGGACATGTCGGAGTAGAGCACTGGAGAGCACCGGTGTGACTGTCCTGAGGTGGGAGCTTAAGAACAGTGACTTACAACAGCAGAGACGACGGATGACAATATCAAAATCCAAGGGGAAACATTAGTGCTGCTCTCAGTCTTGGCCAGAAAAGCTTCTTCTATGGTAGACAGTAGTTAACACAGAAACTCATAACTGGCCAAAACTCTGAGAATAAGTGACCGTTGGATGCTTAGCCCTGCAAGGCTTGGGAAGACTCGTGGACAATGGGGCAGGACAATGTAAGAGCAAGAGGTCAGTGTGGACCACTATGGAACAGTGTCTTCCAGATGTGACAAGGCTGAAGCACTCAAAAGCGCACTTGCAGTCACGGCCACCTTCACAAGACCTACACAACATTGAGGCAGGAGGGTATCAGTGTCCCAGCAGGCAACACTAACTGGGCTCATTGGATTACAAAAACAAAAGGGAAAGACATAGAGCTGGGTTGCAGATGTGCTGAGTGACTGGGGGTGGCAAGAGTTGGGCATAGAAACAATTGATGCGTACATGAAGATAATTGCCAACAAATAAGTAAAATAATATTGAAAAACATGACACAGGAAAGGGCTTTTGAGGCTGATGTTGGGATTCTAATGAGAAGCCATTAGAAGGATTGTGGGTACAGAAAAGACAGAACCTAAATTTCAGATGGACTATATCCACTAAGACTAGCACATAGGGTAATAAGGGACCAATGTGAAGTCTGTTGGCCCTAATCCAAAAGAGAAGTGATGGTTAGAAGCAGAACGGAAGAGAAGAGGGATAAAATTATGGATATATTCTTAAGGTTAAGCCATCAGGGTTTACTGACAGATTAGAAGTACATGTGAGAGAGAAGAAAACAGCTCATAATTTTTACCTTAGCAGCTAAAAATGTAGAAATGTTACGGATGAAGATGAGAAGGGATTCGGGTTTAGAAGGCAAAGCTTGGGTATGAGTTTGTGATGCTCATCAGATATTCGGCAAAGATGTGAATTTACTGCAATCATAATCAAGTCAGAAGACCCACCCCCAACACCTGCCCGTCACTCCCCAACAGATATTCAACAAAGATGTGAATTTACTGCAATCATAATCAAGTCAGAAGACTCACCCCCAACACCTGCCCGTCACTCCCCAACACACTCCTCACCCACCTTCATGTCCTTTCTTTTTTATTTTTCTTCTTTGTAGCTCATTGAGTCTAATCAGTACCGCTTCCTGCAAAATTGGCTCATTTTATTGGCTTAATCTTATCCAGGTCTTATGTAGGTAAACATTGTTGCTCTGAGTTCATGAGTGAGTTCAGGTCAGCAGCTGAGTGTGGGAGCATGAACTTGATGATCTGTGAAAGAGATGAAAAAGCTCTGAGACATGAGATGAAGCAGAACTGTCATAAACTGAAACCAGGAAGCCTGAGATGGGAGCAGGTTTGAAGGGTCCCATTGACAATACGGTCTTGGGCATTCTGAATTGGAGAAGTCCAGTGGGGATGCTGCAGGAGAGGGGAAAAATATGAGTTTGAGGTTCAGATGAACCTCAGGAGTAGTTATGAATCTTAGAATTGGCCAGTTGTGGTGGTACAGGACCAGGTCAGCAGTCCCAACATTTGAAACAAGAGCATCAGGAGTTTGAGACCAGCCTCAGCTACATAGCAAATTCGAGGCCAACATGAGAACTTATCTCAACAAACCAAAATATAACGAAGTTGGGAATCAGCAGTATGTAGATGATGTTTTAATCCGTGAAGCAAAATGACCCACAAGAGGCATAAGTAGAGATGGTGATGCGGAACAATTCCTAGGATCCCCCAAAGTGAACAGATCACAGAGATCCAGGATGGAAGCAGCCTAGTGAGACCAGGAATGAGCAGTGATGGAAAGCAGGTTAGAAGACACCACCAAAACTCTGTGTGGAGCCGGCTATGCCCTCAAAAAACTGTTGACTATTCAACAGAGATTTATATAGAGATACACACACACACACACACACACACACACACACACACACCAATGAAAATACAGAAAAGAAAGACAATTCTAGACCACTAGATGAGAAAAGTCCCCCTGGCTCACCTGTTTAGCAACCACGTGACATCGACCATCCATTCTCCGCTGGGAAGATCTTAAGCCTGTATTTCAGAAGGATTATTCTTAAAAGCGGCATTAATAACTAAATGAGGAGGATTTTTTTTTTTAGAAATGCCCAGGGCACTGAACCATCTCCTTCTTTTCTGCTCTGTAAGCTTTTTCCTCCTCCCTGTCATCTACTCCAGCAAGCTTTTCTCAGGACAGCTTAGGGAGAAGGACCATGCTACCTTGACAAAAATATTCCATTACCTTTAGGTGACCTTTCTGTGAGATGGGGAAGCAGAGAGCCTCAACTGCAGGTCAGGTGCAAGATGACTTTACTAGCGTTCCCTGAAAGATAGGGCTGATGGGTGGCATCTAAACCCGGCTTCCCTAATCCTTCAGGCAGAAGGTAAAGCTCTCCATAGGGTAAGCCTGAGTGATTCACTGTGTGGCAGCGGCTCTCTCCCATCCCACGAATACACACTGACAGTTTGCACACATTGGCCTCAGGATGGTATTTACTTAAAATCTCTTCTTAGGCACACTCCCGACAGCTGCGTGCGGAACAGCCCTCAACACAAGGCTAACAAAGAAGGAGTCACCAACACTACACTGGCCAAGATTTACAGGAACGAGAATATCGTTCTCACCAGTCACCTCTCTTGTAGGGCCACTTCACACTTTCCTCCCACAGAGTCAGGAAGCTGGGTTGTTGGTGGGCCTCCAGGATAATCCTTCAAAAGATAGACATGAAGCAAAGGGAAGTAGACTCAGACCTTGGGCTAGCCCGATCACACTGCCATAGAGTTTAGAAGATACAACGAAAAGTCAAAGCAATGAATCAAGCATGGTGAATCTATACTCTCAGCACTCCCGCAGCTGAGGCCGGAGGATATCAAGGTGGAAACCAGCCTGCATTACATAGAGACAACCTCTCTCTAAAACAAACAAACAAATGATAAATGGCAGCGAAGCAGATGGACTACTGAAACCCCTACTTGGAGACCACTGGAGAAGTTCAAGAGCACCAACACTAGACCTTACTCTCCAACAAGGAAAACTCATGGGGCTGAGATGATGGCTCAATAAACTACCTGCTGTACAAGCATAAGGACCTGAGTTCAAATCCCCAGCACCACATGAAAGCCAGGCGCAGCGGTGCTCACCTGCAGTCCCAGCACTACGGGGCTAGACCGGGAAGATCCCTGGGGCTTGCTGGCAGTCGGTCCAGTCTAATCAGTGAGCTCAGGTTCCACAGGACAACTGACTCAAAATATAAGGCAGAAGTGGGGCATGATTGTGCATGCCTTTAATTCCCGCACTCAGGAGGCTAAAGCAGGCAGATCTCTGTGAGTTCGAGACCATCCTGATTTCAGTAGTAAAGTGCAGGAAAGCCAGAGCTATACAGTGACCCTGTCTCAACATTTAAAAAATAAAACAAACAACAAGCAAAAGTAAGATTCAGAGAGATGGAAGAAGGCATCTGATCTTGACCTCTGGCCTCCATATGCACTTGTAGGCATATACATGCATCTTTAATCATGTGTACACATACACAGGTACACATACATGTGACACACAAAAAAAATAAATTAAAAATTTTAAAAGAGAAAAACTTACATGAAAATGCCCCTGAGAAAGTATTTAATTCCCTTCTTTTCCAAAAGGGACCTGGTAAATGACATCAAAAAGGCAGTAGTCAAAGGTCAGCTCTCTCTGGTCTGTGTCTGAATCCCTGGCAACCCTGCTGCCTTGAAGAGAATGTCAAAAACAGAGACACATTTTTACTTAAGAGAAATACTAAGGTCACCCATGCAGTGATGTTCCGGAGGCTGACTCTGGACTCATGAGGAAAGATGAAGTAGGATTCACACAGGCTCCTTGTCTGCTCAAACATGGTAATCTTTTCCATCAATGTGCAAGGCAGCGTCCTTTCCTTTGTGCGTAAGCCCATCATGAGCTAACTTGAAAGAAGGCTCTGCCACTTTGGGGCTGCCTTTAACCTTCAAACCACTGCTGGCCTCTTCCTTGTCCAGAGCACGAAGCAGCAGCAAGGAGAAAAGAAAATACTGTGGTCTGGACTGGCAACGCAGCAGGCAGAGGTCTGAGGGCAAGAAAATGCAGTCTCGGTTTTGCCTCTTTTTACCTTTTGTGCATGAGTAGTTTTATGTTCATTTGTTCTTTTAAAATTAGATATATGTGTGTGTTTGTGTGTGTCCATAGATAGACAGACAGACAGACAAATCAGTAGATGCTATATTGTTTTATTTCCTTTTCAGGCCTAGGTATGGAACATAGGGGCCTTTTACATACCAAGCATGCTTTGTACCATTGATCTATACCCCAGCCACTTATGGTCATTAACTGGTACTCAATTCACCTTTACCACTTAGAAAAGCTCTTTGGCTCATAGGTGCTGCCATGACATTTGGAAGCTGGAACAGCAAAACCAGGAAAGAGATGGAGATGAGTGTCATATGAGAGGATGCTGGGAGTGTTCAAAGGACTCAGGAGCACCTGGAGGAGCTGCTGAGAAGAGGCACCCTAATGTTCTTTGTCTGTCATTGCTTGAGTGAGGGTGCGACAGCCTTCTGCCCAGTGATGATCAAGGGTGTTCTGAGTGTGGCTGGTTGAATTGGCTTATGATTTAATTGATCTGAAGGTACAAACGTTGACATTGATGAAGCAAATCTGCCTGTCATAGAAGGTACTGACAGACTCAAGTGACCCAGTCCACCCCATAAACCCACTCGCCGTTCATTCACTGAGTACTCAGGAACCACCTGTATCTCATTCTCCTTCTCTGAAACATTTGTTTTTATTTGAGTGTGGAATAGAGCGCATGCATGTATGTGGGGACCAGATTCTTTTCTGTTTACTTTGTGTGTGTGTGTGTGTGTGTGTGTGTGTGTGTGTGTGTGCTTGATGTTTGAGTGCAGGTGTGTACATACAACATCACACATTGTCAGAGAACAATTTTCAGGAGTCGATTATTTCCTTTCACCCTGGGTCCCAGAGATCAAACCCAAGTCACCAGGCTTGCATGGCAAACATTTCACTCACAAGGCATCTTGCCACACCTTGCATTTTTCACTAGACTGGCTGGTCAGAGAGACCTAAGGATTGTCCTGTCTCCAATCCATCCCTCCAGAGCTGAGATCAAAAGCCCATGCCACCACGCCCCAGTTCTTCATACTTTTTCTAAAGGACTAAACTCAGATTGAAAAAAACTTCACTACAAGCCATTACCCCAGCCCTGCCTGTGATGTTACAAAACTGGCCTTCTCTCCTGCAGTGTTCATGCATTCATATGTTCATATGACATGGGAAAGGGCTTCTAACAGATGGTTAATTGGCCTTGAACCCTTCCCTCAAACAGGTGAGCAGACTACAAGTATGGGACAGTAGCAGGTGTCTCAGGTGCTCATTTTTAAAGCTGAGATGGGTGCATTCCTATCTACTACTCAAAGTCTACTTGAAGAGCAGAGATGTTGGCCAACGGAAGGCAGCACGCACTAGCACGTGCCTCTGTCCAATCTCCAGCAGTGTGAAAAACGGACAAATGCTTTTCATAACATGGACCCTCAGACAACTTACACAAGCTCACTATCTGAACCTAAAACCCTTTGTGACTAATGTGGTGTAAAATCTAGCTGTCATTAAGATCTGCCATAATGAATAATTGACAACTCACCATCTTGCCCCATTTGAGGGATTGTGGATGGCCCAGGAAGTACTATGGGAATGAGGTCCCTTGATTGACAACTGAAAGAAGAACTGAAGGAATAAAGACAAGGGAGTAAAATGTGGCATCAGGAAAGTTGTGAGTGAGTGACTATATCACCTTTTGCCTTTTTCTCCTCTGCATCTTTACTAAGTTATACAATGTGAGTGCTTTGATGTAACCTTAAGACCCGGCATCTCATGAAGGGTATGTGGAGGCAGGCTAGCTGGTAGGATATACAATGAATGTAAGAAAGAACAGCAGAAGTGGACTGTAAGGAAAGCAGAATGCAAATGCATAATTCCCACGACAAACACCACAGAGTGACGTCACCACAGCAGAACTTTTCCATATCTTCTATTGCCATGAGTGAAGTCACCGACACCAAGGAAGATTGAATAGCAGAGGGATTTTTGACTTCCAATTGCTATTTCCAAACTTTATATTCATTCCAGGTACATTGTTGGTGTGAGAGGTCCTTCTGCCTATGTGTTGCTCAATATACACACATATCACCCTTCTCACTTCAGCTGTTACTCTTCAGGGCCAAGTGATCACTAATTCCCACCAGAGAAAAAGCTCAGGCAGGACCGAGAGCAGTTGAGGTCATCTTTGCCCAGTCACACCTGACTAAATATGGCAGAGAGGATAGACTGGCTGGTACGGCCTACAGGAGAGAGGTCCATGCAGCCAGAGTTCATGGCTGTGCAGACACTGACTGGCCTAAGAACATTTCCTAAAGATTATTAGAAATCTCACAGAAACTTCTGAAAGGCCAAGCAAGCAGACTTGAAAGATACCCGCCAGGAACAGCCCCCAAATTCACTCTTCCTAAACCACTGTGAGTGTAGTCCCAGAATGCTGTACAGATAGCCCAAAGTCACCTCCATCTGTCACTGCTCCTCCAGGAAGATGGATGCCATGTCCCACTTCCATGCTCCCAGGCACTGTCACCAACCACAGCCCACATGGTGACTCTGGCTGATGGAATTCTAGTGGGAAGGAGAGCTGAGAGGGCAACTTCTGATATCTACCTTATGGGAACAGAGCTCATGTGGTCAGAAAACACAAAAGAATCGTAGAGATGGCCCAGCAAATTAAGTCACCTGCCACTAAGGCTGAGTTCCATCCCTGAGCCCACATGGTAGAATGAGACCCAACTCCAGCAAGGTATACTCTGACCTGCATGTGTAATAAGTATAGACACACGCACACACACACACACACACACACACACACACATATAAATAAATAATGTAAAAAAAAAGGAATGAAAAATTTAAATATTCTAAAAAACTGGCCCCAGAGACAAGAAGAAAAGAGGAGTTTTGAAGGAGGAAGGTGCAGAAACAGTCTCACCACAGTGGCCAAATACCTGACAGAAACAACGCAAAGAGGGGGGCGGTTATTTTGATTCATGGTTTCAGACAAGTCAGAGGCCAGTTCCTGGTGGCCCAGCCCCCTGCATGTGGGAAGAAGAGCAGGTGGCCATTGAGTGTGATGAGTGGGCATTGAGTGTGATGAGTGGGCACCTTCACATCATTGCAGACAGCAAAGAGAGAGTGGGTCAGGTACAAGGACAAGAAACATCCAAGCATCTGCTCCCAGTTACCTACTTCCTCTGGGGTTAGCAAGATGGTTCAGCAAGCAATGGCTCCTGCCACCAAGCCTGATGACCTGAGTTCAATCCCCAGGAACCACATGGTAGAAAGAGAAATGACTCCTATCTTTTTACCTCTACAAATGCATCATAGCATATGTGCCCATAGATAGATAGATACATAGATATAGATGGATAGATGATGGATAAATAGATATATAGAGACAGATAGACACACAGAGAGATAGATAATAGATAGATACATAGATATAGATGGATAGATGATGGATAAATAGATATATAGAAACAGATAGACACACAGACAGATAGATAATAGATAGATACATAGATATAGATGGATAGATGATGGATAAATAGATATATAGAAACAGATAGACACACAGACAGATAGATAATAGACAGATACATAGATATAGATGGATATATATATAAAGATAGATAGACAGAGAGACAGACATATAATAGAGATAGATAGATAAATAGATATAGATGGATGGATGGATAGATAGATAGATAGATAGATAGATAGATAGAATTTTAGTTTCTAGAGCCTTAGGAAGGTTCTAACAACCCAGGGACCAACAACCCAGAACCACCAATCAGAGACCAATCACCCAACATACTAACCCTTTAAAGGGGCACTTCAAATACAAACCAAAACAGCTATGGAGAGTGCAATAATATCAAAGAAACAGTATCTGGGCAGATTTCCCAAGGATGAGTATGATTTAGCGAAGGAAGAAAGTTGGCAGGGGTGGTCATGGAAAAAGACAAAAGAAAGAAGGGGAGCCCAGGAAAAAGGGGCAGCAAGTGCCAAATCCCAGACGTAAGGTAACTATATAGGTGTCTTTCAACATTCACCTCTTACAAAACACAAGCATGGGCTGAGGAGATGGTGCAGTGGATAAAGTATTTACCATGTGTGGGCAAAGTCTTGACTGGTGATCCAAAGAACTCACTGAGATCCAGACGTTTCTGTGATTCCGTGCTCCATTAGCAAGATGGCAGCCAGAGACATCTGACCAAGCTTCTGGGTCACCTCACCTGTCATGCACAATGATGACACATATAAAACTCTCCAACAACAGGGTAGAAGCAAGGACCAAACCTGAGATTGACCTACACCTGTGGCCGTCCTCTGACCTCCACAGGCACCCTGTGGCATGCATGCATTCACATTTACACACATAGACACACATGCATCATCTGCACATGCACACACACACACTGGGTTTTGTTTTTTAATGTAAGCAACTTTCTGTTTTCTGCTGATTTGCATGGCCACTCTGAGGGCAGAGAGTGAACAGAAAGCCAGGTTATGGTAGAAAACCAAAGCCTATCACTAGTTCTTCAAAAACACTGTCATGTCAGCCTGGACTAGTGTCTCAGTGTATATCCTCCACCCGGGTCACAATCATCACACAGTGTGACCTCCACCCGGGTCAGCACC
>JAQHUG010000112.1:3589154-3601693 GCA_028555095.1 Dicrostonyx torquatus
CACAGTGTGACCTCCACCCGGGTCACTGTTGAACATTATCACCTTTATTTCTCTGCAGCAGTGGAACTCAGTATCCATTATACAGAAACACACTATGATCAAAAGTAACCAACTCCTCCAGGGCCGGGTATAGTGGTGCACACCTTTGATCCAAATAGAAGGCAGAAGCAGAGGAATGTCATGAATTCAAGGCCAGCTTGGTCCACATGGAGAGTTCCATGGTAGCATAGTGAGACTTTGTCTATAAAAATAATAATAGTAATTAATGATAAAATTCTTTAAAAAGAGAAAAGTAAGTTGGCCCTGGTGGTGCAGCCCTGCAATGCTAGCCACTTTGACAAGAGGACCACAAGTTCAAGGCCAACCTTCAAAACTTAGTGACAACTTTGAGAAAAAAGTTTTCTTCCTTAAAATAAAAAAAAAATGAGGGAATAAAAAGACTGGGTGATATAAACTACAGCTCAGTGTTAAATTACTTGTCTAGCATATGTGAGGCCCTAGACTTAATACCCAGAAGGGGAGAGAGAGATTGGGAGTGCTAAATAAACCTGCAGATGAAAGGGAGATATTCTAGAAGACATCACTGAAATTAGAAGATCAGTGGGAAATATTTTGAAAAAGGCTATGCCAATATATTAGAAAAATCTATAAGAAATGGACTGATTCCATTGCTGTAAATGAACCAAGAAGATATAAGAAACCTAAATACATAATAACAGTAACATTGAGTCAGATATAAAAGTTCCCAAAGTAAACACCAGGACTGGATGAATTTAAGCTACCCCTGCATGCTGGAGGTATGCATCTATGCATGTAAACTCTAAAGGACTTTAACCACAAGTCTTTGGGATCTGACAAACAACTTTTTAAGGTAGCAGAATACAAAACAAACTTTCAAACATCAAGAGCTTTTCTATATATCAACAATAAACTCACTGAGAAATGAACTCTCCTATCCACAACAGCCAAATGAAAAATAAACTATATGGGAATAAGGTTAACTAAAGATGTGAAAGACCTCAACAGGGAAAACCATGAAACACTGAAGAAACTGAAGAGATACTGGGAGGTGGAAAGACCACCATATTCCCAGATTGGGAGACTCAACATGATTAAAATGGCTATATTGCTCAAAGCAATTTATAAATTTAATAAACCAAAATAGCAATAAAATTCTTCAAGAACACAAAAGACCACAAATAACCAAAACAAACACAAGCAGAAAGAGCAGTGTTGAATGTACCGTAATACCTGCTCTCAAGTTCTACATACTACAGAGTCAAAATGTATCAACATCTGTAGTACTGGTGCAAAAATAGACGTGTTGCCTAATGAAATAGAATAGTTGACCATGACATGAATCCATGAATCTTCAGCCAATTGATTCTTAACAAAAGTGCCCAAAACAAACTTTGGTGCAAAGACAGACTCTTCCAAGATGCTGCTGGGGAACGTGAAGACTCACACAGAAAAGAGAAAACCCAGACTGTCTCTCAGCCTATAAAAGAATCCATTCAAAATGCATAAAACTCAGAACTACTGCAAGAAAGCCAACTGCGAATATTTCAAAATATTGGCACAGACAGCCATTTCCTGGATAGGATTCCAATAGGCCAGGAAATAAAAACAAGAATTGACAAATGGGATACCATCAAGTCAAAAGGCTTCTGCTCAGCCAAGGAATAACCAATAAATGAAGAGCAAGGCAATCTGCAGAATGGGAGAGCCTTTGCCATCCATTCCTTAATATCCTTAAGATATAAAGAACTCAAAAACTAACACACACAAGTAATCCATCCAGTCTTAAAATGAACAGAAGACTTGAGTAGACACCTCAAAAGTACAAGGGGCCAGCAAGTCGATGAAAAACACGATTGATGACTTTAACAATCTAGAAATTGCAAATCAAATTTATGTTGAGATTCCTCACCCCAGTCAGAATGGCTATTAGCAAAAGACATATCATCAACAACAATAAAAGCTAGGTATATGGCTGACATCTATAACCTAAGCCCTGAGGAGTCTGAGACAGGAGAATCATTGGAAGTCAAAGTGAGCCTGGGCTGCAGAGTGAGTTCCAGGCCAGTCCTGACTACAGAATAAGACCATCTCAGAAAGCGAACAGTGGTAATGACTCAAGGCAACCAAAGGCCGTGAGATGGGTGCTGTTAGAAGGCGTGTGAGTTTGTCCGGCCACTCGGGACAGCATTTTCTCAATACAGAATTACCATATGTTCCAGAGGTGTGACGCCCGGGCATCTACCCAAACGACTTAACTCAGCATCCGACAGAAACACCTAACCAACAAACAGCATGGTTAGTATGAACTCTTCACTATAGCCAAGAAGAGAAGTCAGCATAGCCTGTCGACACGGGAAACGGCAATAGAAAACACGGTGAACTGGACATGCAGAGCTATCGCCTAGCACGGCCTTTGTGATCGGGTCTCGTAAGACTCACTCTGGCATTTATCCGATTATATAGCTTGAGGATGACCTTGAATTCTTGATCTTCCCGACTCTGTTTGTGTGTGTCTGTAGGGTGTGTCTGTGCACGCGTACAAGCATAGCTGCCATGGTACGAACGGAGAGGTCAGAGGAGAACTCGGGAGCTTTTCTTCTCCTTCTGCTATGTTGACTCTGGAGATCACACTCAGGTCTACACACAGTGCCCAGCACATTACTCACTGAGCCGTCTCACATCATCCTTATCTTGTTTGCTGAGGTTTGGCCAACGGCAAATGCTTGGCTCCCCTCACCGTGGTCTGAGAACTCAAGACAACCAAATTCTCTTCTGTCCTGGTGACCAAAGTGGCAAAGCAGTGCCTCTGCATTCCTTTCCAGCCGTGGGACTGTCTCGAGTCCGCATTGACTTCTTCCCTGTGAGACCCTGTGACCGCTGAGAGGTGGTGAAGGAAAGCACAGCATAGCTAGTTCAGTGTCAACTGCAGGTAAACAGTACATGTTTAGAGCAAGCAAGCATCCCGTGCGGCTTTCGGAATATGCTTATGGGTCTCTCGAAAGGCTATACATTCCCTTTGAAATGCAAATTAAATGAAGCATGCTGAATTTTATCTGACCTACTCTACCTTCTGCCCCTTCCCTTACCCCCAGGAAATGGTCCCATGTCGGGGCAAGAGTTCCTATCTACCCCCTCCCAGAGAACTGGACACTAAACACCAAGAACAAAACAAAAATAACAAGCGACCCGAAAGCCGGCCCAACATGGAAAGAATGCCATATAGCACATTTGCTGACAGAGATGGAGGGAGCTTTCCAACAAAAACAAGGAAATTTAATCTCTCGTTTACAAACGCTTCCCTCACACTCATTTGTTAGAGAGAGCGAGAGAGAGAGAGAGAGAGAGAGAGAGAGAGAGAGAGAGAGAGAGAGAGAGAAGAGTGTGCATGTTCGAATGGAGAGCGGCACCAACTGTGACTTACTGAGCTTCTCTTATCTTACGTTAAACAAATCGGAGCCAATCTTGTTGATAAGGGCAGAGATACCAGGAATTGGGAGGTTGGCTATGCCCCGACAAGCTCCGACCAGGTCCCAGAATAGCTCCAGTTCATCAGACATTGCTTCTTTTCCCCAACCACGCAGACTGACTTGCTCAACCCCTGGACGAAGTGCTTTGGTCCAAAGTTGTGGGTGGGCCGTGGAAGGCTGCAGCTCCCTCCGTACCCACAGCCGCAATGCTGGAATGTGCTGTTCGCCTTTGCTCTTTGATTTGCTCCCATGCAGGAGGCAGCAGTGTCATGAATCCTGGGAGGAAGCTGCCCTCTCGGGCTACTCCTTGCTACAGAGAAGGTCATGAAGGATTGTCCCCTCCTCAACATCAAAGAATATATGACACCTAGATGACCAGAAGGAAGGCGGGGATGGCTTCCCCCTGAACATTATACTTACCTTCTATGCATATAAATGTGTACATTCATGCACGCGTGTGTATAAAGGTCAGAGGACAGCCTCGGGTGCTGTTCCTTGGCCATCAGCCACTTATTGTTTGAGAGAGGGTTTCTTATTGGCCTGGATCTTTGCCAAGTAGATTAGTCTGACTGGTCAGTGAGCTCCCACTGCCTCTGCCTTCCTCTGCCTCTGCCTCTGCCTCCTGTCTCACCATCTCTGGGATGATAAGTCCACACCACCACACACGGCTTTATATATGTTTTCTTGGGATCAAGCTCAGATCCTCCTCACTCTAGCAAGGCAAGCGCTTTGCTGACCCAGCTATGCCCCCAGCCCATTGACAGTGTAAGTTTTCATTCAAAGCTCTTTGTTCTGCTCTCCCAGTCTGGGCTATGGCTGTCCATGGGGTTGAATACAACTGCAGCCCTCTGAACTTACCTTCTACTTCCCCATAAGATGTGCCCTGCTTATTGTCATGGATTGGATCTGAAATGCCCCTTAAAGACGTGTGTTGATGGCTTGGTCCCCAACCAATGGTACATTTGGGAAGTGACGGAGCCTTTAGGAGTCAGTCATTGCTGGCAAGTGGTAGGTCATTGTCAATGTGCCTTTGGGAGGGGTTGTGGAACTCTGGCCTCTCTTGAGCTGCTACACAGGAACTCTTCCAGCACACGCTCCTGCTATGACCTGCTACATCATCACAAACCCAGGGTAGGAGTCCAGCTAACCATGGACCAACACTTCCAAAACCATGAGCCAAAATCACCTCTCTTTTGTAAGTTGATTGCCTCAGGTATTTCAAAACAATGATGAAAAGTTGATAAATACCATAATAAATTTAAAATCTCTCTATTTTTTTACTCCCCCCTCCACATTGTGTTTCTCTTACTATTTTTTTCTCTGTGTATCTAAAAAAAAAATGTTTGAGACAGGGCTTCCTTTAGCCTAGGCTAGCCTTAAACACACTAAGTATGTGAGGATGACCTTGAACTCCTGATCCTCTGCCCTCGTCTTCCAAATGCTAAGATTAAAGCAGTGCTCTACCACGTCTGATTTACTCTGGGCTCTAAGTCTGGGCTTCAAGTATCCTAAATCAACACTTTACCACTGGGATACACCCCAGCCTCTGATATGCTTTTCCTTAGTTATATATAATTGTATTCCAAGCCAGGCAGCGGTGGCATATGCCTTTAATCCCAGCACTTGGGAGACAGAGTCAGGCGTATCTCTGTGAGTTCGAAACTACCCTGGTCTACAAGAGCTAGTTCCAGGATGGGCTCCAAAGTTACAGAGAAATCCTGTCTCGAAAAAACAAACAAACAAAAAAATTGTGTTCCATTTTTATGGGTTTTTTTTTAAGCCTGTTTACACATCTGTACAGGTTTCCTCAGCAACACTTCCTCTGGGTACCAATTTTCTGTCTTACCTTCCTGCTCACTGTAATAGGACACCTGACTTAAGTAACTTAAGGGCAGAAGGATTTATAGCAGCCCATGGTTTAGGTTACATATTAATCACAGCAGAAATGAGATGCAACAGAGAGAGCAAGGGGTAGTTAGTCACATCGCCCCTGAAGGCAGGAAACAGAGCTCACATGAGAAGCAGGACTGTGGTATGACCCATAATCCTCTATTCCTGTGGCCCTGTCTACCAACTAGGCCTGTGACCAAAAGATTCCACAACCTCCCCAAACAGTGCCACCAGCTGGGTGAAGGAGGGTTCATCTTTATTTCTGTGCTTTGATTGGTTAAATAAAAACTGCCTGGCTTGTAAGATAGGTCAGACCTTAGGTGGGCGGAGTAGACAGAACGGAAGTTCTGGGAAGAAAGGAAGTGAGAGAGCCAGTCGCCATAAAGCTCCCGCGGCAGATGGAAGTACCGTAGATCCCTCCGGTAAGTCACCCACCTCGTGGTGACATACAGACTTTTATAATGGGTTAGTTTATGAGGTGAGGGCTAGCCGGGAAGAGGCTAGAGATAATGGGCAAGGCAGTATTTGAATTAATACAGTTCTCATATGGTTATTTCGGGCATAAGCAAGCAACCAGGGGCTGAGCGGGCCAGCAGCTGGGGGCTGGGAGCCAAGCGCTGGGAACATAACCCATACCTCTCCTTTAATTACAACAGCTGGGAACCCACTTCCCATGCATGAGTGTGTGGAGGGTATCCTTACATTCAAACCATAACATGTGGTAATTTAGGAAGTAAAATCAACAGGCAATTGGTAACTCCAAGAAAATGAAAGGCCTTAGGAGCTCTAGAACAACAAAGATCTTGGTTGTAATGTGCATTTATATGTCTAAATAAAATCATATCTATTCTCTAGGTTTCTGTGTATATGTATATGTGTGTGTGTATGTGTGTGTGTGTGTATGTGTGTGTGTATGTGTGAGTGTATGTGTGTGTGTTTGTGTGTGTGTGTGTGTGTGTGTGTGTGTGAGATGCCATATCCCATGGAACTGGAATTACCAGGCAGCTGAGCTACCTGGTGTGGGTGGTAGGAACTGAGCTCCAGCCCTAAGAAGCAGCAGTACAGCTCCAACCCCTAGAGAAATTGTGGAGCCTCGAAGAGAAATTTTCATCTCTGAGAGCAGAACAAAAGCAGAAAGCACGTGATAGTAAAAAAATAACGCACTAAAAACCTGGCATTTAAGTAGCAGAAGCCAATACAAGGAGAAACAGTTGAACAGTGAGTGAGTCTTCCAGGGGGTGAGGTCGACATGACGGTGTGGTAAGGAACAGCCATTTTCCATAGCTAACTTCATACTGTGACTTCACATCAAGTGCAGCTTCCGTAAGATATAAGCTCTAAGATATTAAAACCCAGACATCATTTTAAATCTATACCACTTAAAGGTTCAGGGCAGGGCACAGGGTGGGGAAAGAATATAAGTTATGAACGTCTGTGGTGTAAGACCACCAAATATTTGGTAGCGGTTCTTAAGAACATTCACCCAAATTCTTTGACTCCAAAATTGAATGAAAGCTGACTGAAGACTATCCGTCTTCATAGCCAGTGCGGCCTCTTTCCAGACACATTTGGCTGCCCATGTGCACTGCATTAAAAGCAATAGTAAAGCTAATCAAAGGGGCCTCCCACAAAACATTTTTGCTACATAGACCAGACCACAACATTTTTTTTCCTATGCCCACTGTTAGCAGTGATGTGTCAATGGTGGGAAGCTGTAATGGTATAAAGAAGTCTAGTAGGAGAGAGGGATTGCACGTTTGTTCAAGTTTGTGATAACCAAGGGCTGTGGCAGCCAAGGAGAAACAGCCTGACCTCCTCAGGGAAGTCAGACGACCATCTGATTTGAATCTATTAAGAGGGCTGGTTAATAAAATACATAGCATATATTGAGTGCACTTACTGCATGGTGGATCCTGCTCATTGCTTTGTATACATCAAGATATCTCATCCTATTGGAACTGCATGAGACGGGCACCAATTTTTCTTTTCCATTCAGAGATTAAAAAACAAATCTCAAAGAGTTGAGATAAGAGGCTCAAGATGGTACAATCAGCCAGGAGTGGTGTCACTCAGCTGTAATCTCAGCACTAGGGAGACTGAGACAGGAAGATCACCCTTGAGGCCAGCCTGGGCTACATCATAACCTTGTCACACAGGCACACAAAGAAAATAATTCAACTAAGAAGGGTGGAATCCGGAGAAGGCCTAGAGGTAGAGCTTTATTCCCATTTTCCTAACAACTCGTTGCCATCTCTTCACAGTTTGGATTCGAAATGTCCCCATAAGCATCATTTGAAAACCTAGTCTCTACTGGTGGCACTCTTTATGGAGGGAATATAGGGACTGGCTGGCAAAGGTGGCTCACTAGGAGCCAATCTTTTAGGGTGATGGCCAAACCCTGCTTATAGCCCTCATCTTCTCTCTGCTTCCTGATCTAAGATGGTTGTTTGTTTCCTGTTGTTGTTGGTAGTGGTGGTGGTGGTGGTTTTTGTTTTGAAGCAAGGTGTTCTGTACTGGAGCTGATCTTGAACTTATTGTATAGTTGAGAATGACCTTGAACTCCTGATTCTCCTGTTTCCACCCCCTAAACTATCACATCCTCTTCTGTGCAATGCTAGAAATCGAACCCAGAGATTTATGCCTGTTAATGAAGCAATCTACCAATGAAACTGATGTGGGATTCCCCTCTGTATGCTGTGAATATCATTGGTTAATAAAGAAACTGGTTTGGCCTGATAGGGTAGCTAGGCAGAGAAAACTTAACTGAATGCTGGGAGAAAGGAGGTGGAATCAGGAGAAGCCATGTAACCCGACCAGAGACAGATTCAGGAACTTTAGCCAATAAGCCACAGCCACGTGGTGATAAACAGATTAATAGAAATGGGTTAAATTAATATGTAAGAGTTAGTCAATAAGAAGGTAGAACTAACGGGACAAGCAGTGATTTAATACAGTTTCTGTGTGATTATTTCGGGGCCAAGCAGCCTCCTTACAACATGAAGCCACATGTCCAGCCCTGACACACCAAAGTGTAAAAAGCCATGACCATATGCTCCCTGACATGAACTTGCTAGAGCCACTGAAACAGTGAGCCAAATACTACTTTCTTCCTTTAAGTTGCTTCTGGCAAGTATTTTGCCAGAGCAACCAGGAAAGTGAGTAATACACACCCTAACAGCAAGCTTCCTTCTCCATTTCTCCCTCTGGGGAATGCTCAAGAGAAACATCTCAACGAATAACAAACAGGGTAGGAGGGGGCCCAGCTGCCCAATTTTAATACCTCTGACTGTCACATCGCCCATCACTCTTCTTTGCTGTGCCTGAGGTAGGGTACCTCTCCTTCAAAGTTAGAGCCTATGGGCTGAGGAAGAGAAGGAGGCCCAGCACCCAAAGCCAGGGTAGGGTCAGAGTACTACTAACACTCAAAACAAACAATTAGGATCGGCATGCCTCAAGCCTCAGAGGAGGCCACTCCTGCCCCCATGTTGCAGAGATGAAAGGGCCATGTCTCTGTTTTTCTTCATACCACAGACAGCCTGGGTGAATCCCTGAAGGCAGGCCATCACCAAAAACCAGATCCCTGAACCAAAATAATAAATAACATCTAGCAAGTCCTTGACATATGCCAGGGGCCTGAGAAGCATTTCCCAAGCTGAAGTTTCATCGAAGCGCCCGTCAAGCCCGAGTGAGCATCTTCACTGTCATGTCCGAATCTGGAACTAAGGAACAGATGGTGAATGACTCACCCTCACCCATGTGGTTAAGTGGCCAGGCCAGAACACAAACTCAAATGCTCTGCCTTGTACAAACAAAACAAAATTTGCTGTTGGTTTGAGGCAGAATCCCATGTATTCAAAGGTAGCCTTGAACTTCCTATGTCGTTAATGATGGTCTTGACCTTGTGATCCTCTGCCTCTGTCCCCAGCGTGCTGGGGTTATACATGTGTGCCACCACTCCCAATGCATACAGTGCTGGGATTGAACCCAGTCGTGCATGCTAGGCACGTACTCTTCTACCTACACTATATCGCCAACACTCAAAATTGCATTTTGATTTCCAAAAAGTTAATAAGATCTTCAGAAACCACAAATGATTGGTGGTGGTGGTGATGGTGGTGGTGGCAGCAGTGGTGGTGGCAGCTGTGGCGGTGGTATGATGATAATGATGATGATTTACGGTTGAGAGCCAAACAGAAAAAAGAGCAGAAGCTAATAAAGAGACTAATAAAAATCAAAGTGTTCCTATTCTTACAACAACCTTCCCGATATTTTTTCTGGCCTGAGCCCATTATCATCATTTTTATCATTGTTCTTCAAAAACTGTCTATCTAATTAAAATTAAACATCCAACAAGCAGCAAAGACTTCTTGCCAGCTACACTGGCACACACAGCCATGAACAAGACACCCTGGCTCTAACAAAGTGGGAAATAAAGGGTCAATACCCGAGGTTGTCCTTCGACCTCTGCAAATGCCAGGCGGCATGAGTGTGCTTATGTGCTCTCTCTCTCCCTCTGTGTGTGACGCTTGTGCAAACGTGCACACACCCGAGAGGGACGAGGGAGAGAACTGTGGGGTTTCCGTCCTGAAGAACTAAACACTGAACGTCTTCTGCTCCAAAGCTTCTGGAACAATCAGTGTCATGCGGTTATACTTTTTCCCTCCCTGAACAGTGACACCAGTCTCAGCCCAGGCTCTTTGCTTGTTCCTTGGTGTGTGTAGTGATTCCTGTCTTCTTTTGGAGTGTGTGAGAACTTTACCTCCTGTGGAGGTCGCTCATTCTCACCTGGCTTGGACTTCCTACTGTGTATTTATGTAGCGCAATGCCGTGTGCAGCCTGGAACTAGAAAATGATAAAGGGGGAAAGATTTGAGGGGCTAGGAGGTCGACAGGAAAGCAGTGCTGCTCGGGTACTGAGAAAGCATCCCCGACAGCACCTTCTACCAACAGATGACTCTCTCATACAGAGGATATGGACAAAGATGTACGCTAGTGCCAGATGTGGCCAGTGAATCAACAGCTAGCATTCCTGAAGCTGTCATAAAGTGCTTAGTCACTAAAGTGCTTGCCACACGAGTATGAGGACCTGGTTTCAATCCCCAGAATCCATATAACAGTCTCCTGCACAGTGATGCACACTTGCAATCCCAGCACTGGGGAGGAAGATCCCTGGAGCTCACTGGCCACCCACCTAGTCAGCTAGCCCAAGGTTGTAGTGAGAGACCTTGTCTCCAAAAAGAGAAGTTGGTGGCACATGCCTTTAGTCCCAACTCTTGGGATGATTTGGAGCCCAACATATTGAGGAGACAGTGTAGTCTAACCAGTACCAGATGTGGCCAGTGAATCAATAGCTGGTATTTCTAAAGCTGTAAGCTCTGGCTCCAATCCTAGAAGCCGAAAGCTCCTGCAGTTTGAGAAGTTAATGTGAAAGTTTGTCCTATTGGTGTCCCTTCCAGACACCCACTTGACTGTAAATGCTCATCTGAGACCTGACTGCAAGGACACTGTCACCCAACTCATGCCTCTACACACCAACGTTCCCAGGCTGATGGGTGTTATTGCAAGCAATACAGGGATGGCCTATGAATACATTTAACACCAAGCCTCTAAGGCCCTGTCTCAAGAAGTAAACAGTAAGTAAGTAGTGGGGATCACTGAAGGGTTTTTACGGTATCTTTGTTCTGTTACTGAAAAAGGGATAATGGGAAATTCCCATTTGTGGTCTTTCATGGAGCCATTAGGAGCAATAGAGGCTGCACGGAAAGGGAGCAATTGCAGCCTCTGCAAATTTTGTCTGTGCGTGGACCACGTCTGCTGAGATCCTGACATTGTGCTTCTGAACACCCTTTTCCTTCATAAACAGAGCACTCACTACTTCTAGCCCGCTGAGCAGTGAAGTAACCCAGCTCTTCTCGCATCATGTTAATTCTTGCATGTGTGCACATGTGTGAGTGTGTGAAAACATGTGTAAACATGTGTGAACATGTGTGAACATGTGCACATCTATATGCATTGACCTATGGAGGCCAGAGAGCAACCTTAAGTGTCTTTCTTTAGGGGTTGTTTACCTTTTTGTTTTGTTGTGTTGTGTTTTGAGATAGGGTCTCACTATGTAGCACTGTGTGGGCTAGAACTTTCTATATAGACTCCCAAGAGCAGGGATTAAAGGCATGCACTACCATAGACTCCAACAGTGCATCTCTTGATACATTGAGGTGGAACAGTTAGGGGAAATAAACAACAAGAAGGAAATCCCCATCAACTTCCTCACATAACAATGAATTGTCTGGTAACGGATGGATACAGGGAATAACTAAATACTGTAAAGTCCTAACGCAACGGAAGTGAGGGTAGGCTGGGGATGTAGCTCTGTTAGAGGAGTGCTCACCTAGCATGAACAAAGCTCGGGGTTTGATCCCAGCAAAACATAAACCAAGTGGTGGGTCATGCCTGCAATCTCAGCTAGTGGCATGAGACCAGAAGCTCAACTCCATCCCTGACTATGTAAAGTTCGAGGCCAGCCTGGACTACATAGACCATATCTCAATTAAAAAAAAAATGACAGATAGCAGGGATATAATTTTTATCTTATTTTGTTGTTTATTGGGGAGAACACATGTGCCACAGCATTCCTGGAGAAGTCAGAGGATAGCTTACAGTACTCAGTTCTCTCCTCCCACCATAGATGTCCCAGGGCTTGAACTTTTAAGTTCTTAGGCCTTTACCCATAGAGCCATTTCCCTGGCACAGGAGTACAGTTTTTACATATTGACAGGTCAATGAGTCCAACAAATTCAAAGGGCTCATTTCCACTGGTGAAATTGGAGCTTCTCTTATTGAATGGAAGCTTTAAATTAATCCACAGCTGGCTCTGGTGGCTCATGCCTATAATCCCTACATTTGGAAGGCTGAGGCAGGAGGATCACAGTGGCTTTGAAGTCATCTTGGGGTGCATAGTGTCTGGAGAAAATAAATAGAATATTTCATTTATGTATATAAGTACATACTGCATAATTTTATATATATACATACATACGTATATATCCTTCCATGGTTTACAAGAAAGAATCAGATAGACAGCAGGCTTCGTGATGTACAACTTTAATCCTAGCTGCTGCGGGAGATTAAGCCCTCTTGCTTTCAGCCAATGGCTTCTAAGATA
>JAQHUG010000112.1:3603233-3660218 GCA_028555095.1 Dicrostonyx torquatus
ATAGATAGTTGGTAGATAGATAATAGATAGATAGATAGATAGATAGATAGATAGATAGATAGATAGATGGGAGGGAGGGAGGGAGGGAGAGTAGGACGTGGTTTAGCTCTGAGAGGGAACAAGAGAAAGTTAAGCACAGTGAAGGTGGGGTACACAACATTTTTTCAGAACCTGTCCATCCATCCTTGGTGGCAACACCCATTTATTCTCGTTGGCAGCATTGCAACACTCCATCCCTGAAACTGACCTAGTTTGTGTCTGTTTTTTTAAGAATGTGCTCCAGAGGTGGTCCTGGCCTCATCCAGATAGGATGAGAGAGGACCAGTGCTTAGGAATGTGCTGGGGTTCAGTGCCAGTTTCTCTGTGAGATGAAGCACGGATCAGGCCAATGATACATCTAGAAAGATGACAGGTGCTCCCAAGGAGAGGTCATTTATCCAAGAAAACAGCTGTCTCCCCTCCTGTACCTGGTCCCTAGTTCCCAGAACTAGTTCCCATCAGCCCTTCACAGTCCCTGAATGGACTTGGACCCTCAAGTGGAGTTTTCACCACCTCACTTAGGAAGAAGACACTAGGCTGCCATAGTAGAAATAGTTTGTGGGGAGGAGGAGGAAGGAGGAGGAGGAAGAAAAAAAAGAGAAAGGAAGGAAGGAAGGAAGGGAGGGAGGGAGGGAGGGAGGAAGGAAGGGAGGGAGGAAGAGCTTGTGATAAAGTCTCAAGCACTTACATCCTTAGCCTTCATTTCCTGAGAAGCTTCTGGGTAGGGACAGATATTAGCATTCATTCTCTCTCTCTCTCTTTCACACACACACACACACACACACACACACACACACACACACACACTTCGTTTTTTTGCTTCTCCACCAGTAAATTTCTCTGTTCTAGAGCAGCCTGGAGGGCACTGGCGGTTCCTTCCTCTACAGATGACCATCCCAGCCTCCTGCCCTCCCAGAACCCATCCAGGCTCCTGTACCTCCCTGACAGCACTGCCCTGCTTCCCATATGATGCCAGACTCCAAAGGGAGAACTTGGCCATACTTTTCCTCCTGTTCAGTGGCTTTCCATCCATTGAGAACCCCCTTTCCTTTCCAGTACCCGCTCCTCTCTCCTTCAGGTTTTCAATGCTGATCCTTTATGTGGTTTGGGGCTCCAGTGTCTCTTTTGTATGCAAGTTGGAAAAACCCCAAGCTGTACCAGCTCCCACAGCTTCACTGATCCTCTGTACTAACAGAACTGGGTCCACCTTGCCCAGAGTTGTTTCTCAGGGGTATCTAAAGTAAGAAATCACCAAACCAGAAAGTCCCTGCTCTTCAAAGCCCACCTTGTTCCTGTATTTTCTCTTCAAGATATGATAAGACTCTCCAACAGCTAATGAGTCACCGAATAATTATTTGGCTATTTCACCATGCGGATGGTATCAAGCTAGTCAGGGCTTAGTCAGCATGCAATCCAACTCTAGGTCTCAGTGGGCTGGGATCAATAAAGCACACTGGTTACTACCAACAATTCCCTACGTGACTCAAAAACTCTCCCTTACCTACTCTTGTCTGCCACCCAATGAGGGCTGTAAAGACCCATTACCATGGCTAGCCCCAGGGATGTGAGTGTAGAGCCCATATTCCCTGGGCTTTCTGATACCAGGAACTAGCAGGCGCCTCTTGTAGCACTGTGTGTTTAGAAACTGTGGGCCCTGGGTGAAAATCCTCTTTCTCATCGTCCAGGAGGCTGCATCTTCTGTCCACCCACGTCAAGGTCTGCTAGAGTCCTTGCTGAAAATGCAAGCTCTCCAGCCCCAGCCCAAGGCTGCTGATGCAGCAGAGACAGCACGGGTGAGGCCTGGGACTCTGCATCTTTCAACCCATTTCCCACGTGTTTCTCACCTGCATCCAAGTTTTCCAAACATTAACTCAATTCTGTTTGGACTGCCCTACGGTTTTTCTGGGTAAGAAGAGGGTGACTTTTGATTGTAGGAGGAAGTTGAGTAGACAACATGGTTGTAAGTCTTTTAACATGGACTTGGCCATTGGGAGATATCCGTGGGGGAAGGCAGAAATGCAAAAGCTCCTCCGTCAGAGTGGTGTTTTACATATAAACTACACGATTCCTCCTTGCTTGCTTTAATCTCTAGAAGACTTACAATGCCTAATATAATGAAAATGCTATGCAAACGTTTTTTAGACTGTACTCCTTAGGAATTACAGGGGGGAAGCCTGTGAGTGCTTGTACAGGTGCTTCTCCCTCCTTTCCTGAGAATTTTAGATCCACTGTCAATCGGGCCCTCAGATGCAGAATCCATGGATGCGAGGGCCCAACTGCAATTCATCTTTTTACAATGGTGGCCTTCTCCTGACATGAGATAGCCAGATGCTGAGCTTCACACATGAACTTGAGGCCCCTCTGATGTTCGTTAGCCTTTATAAGACCCAGGAGGGAGTGGGCAACAAACAAACCTCACTGAGTCCTCTTATTACTTCCCTGAGGCCCCAGCAGGTGATTGATGGAGCACCCTGCCTTTTGCTCAGCTGAGACAAGCTCCTCAGGTACAAGAAGAACTGGGCACCCTGGACTATACAGCTCTAGTCTTCCAGATCAGGTCAAAGGCAGAAAAGCCCATTCAAGGTCAACAAATTACTTGGTTAGCATGCTCTCTGGGCACAGTTCCTTGGACTCAATTTTATTAGCACAGTGGGAAACTGATCAGTTCCACCAAACCAATGCAAATGGTGGTACACACATGTCCAAGCGAGGAGATAAGACTTTTCTCACGAGACATCTATATAAAAAAAGACATGGAGGTCAAATATCATAGTCACTACAGCTCACAGCCGATAGCCCCCAGCACGTACCCATAAAGCAGTAGAACTTGCCTGCGAATTGCTATGTGGAGGGATGAAAGCATGGTAAAGAAGCAGTAGATAGATACAGTTAGAAAGGAAACCAGGCTTACACTTGATCTCTGTGCGGGGATGAAAGCTGATGAACGGAGATGGAGTTCTACCTCAGGGAGCGGGTATGGTTCACGCCTGCAACAGTGCACACGTACAATTCCAGCACTTGGGAGGTAGAAACAGAAGGATTAGGAGTTCAAGTCCACTCTCGGCTACATGGAAAGTCTAGCCTGGTCTACATGATAACCTGCCTCCGAAACAAAAGAAAACTCAGGACCTAATTAATTCATTTCAGCCCTGTAGGAGAATGCATACAATTGTCTCATTTAGAGCCGGATCCTCCGTGGCACAAATCCCAACCCTTTATCCCTCACATAATAGCCTAACAACTATTATAGCTCCACTCTAGGATACGATGTTCCTTGTAAAGCCATTTGAAAGGCTCAACCGTGGAAAGATGGCTCAGGAGGCAAAGGGGAGGGCTTCGGTGAAAGGCAATGGGGTGTGCATGTGCGCTTGTGCGCGTGAGTGTATCGGAGTGCTCTCTTAAAGATAGGTGCTATTTCAGACTTCCTCACATACAAACCTAACAAAAGAGTCCAGAGCTCAGAGCCTCCGCGTGCCCATCTGTCGACAGGCTATTCAATTAACTCATTGTTACCATTGAAACACCAGCTCTGTGTGTCTGGGAAAGAGGAAGTCCCAGGTGCTAAAGTGACAGCCATTGAGCTGCTGGCAAAGCAGAGAAGGTAACTTGTCTCAGGCCCACTAACTCCCTCCTCTTTCTCGAGCCCTTTTCCTTTTTTTCTCTTTCTCGCTTGCTTGCTTCTCTTCTCCTCCTACTTCAGCCTTCTCCCCTTTTCTTTTCTCTTCAGCCCTTCCCACGTCACGGAACAGCTGCCAGGGAACAGAAAATGGCCACTGTCTTGATTTCAATTCTGCTCTTATTCTTGAGCAGCGGGCACTGATGGACTAGAAATGGACTCCGTCTGAGACTTTGCCAAAGAGTTCACCCACTTGAACAGAGCCAAGAAAGCAGGAAGAGGAAAGAGGGATTTTCTTGTTTTGTTTTTGCCACCACTTTTAAACTATTCCCACCAGCAAGACTGTATTTTCCATTCTCAGCCTTCTCACTAACCACCCTCCAACCCCAAAAGTCTTTACTTCCTTTCACTCTGAAGGTGCAAAGAAACCCCCAAAATGAGGTCAGTATGCCTACAAAGAACTTTCAATTGATTCAAACTGTAAAGGTGTACATTGGCTGGAGGCCTCTGTCTGCAACAACCTTCAGGGACCATCTATTCACCACTGAGCTCCTTTGAATCACGGCCACAACGATTGCATATTTCAGGTTACTTCGAGATCTGTGAGCTTAGCATCCTATTTTCGTTGATTCCATTGGCAGTTGCTCAGAAGAGAAAATAATAGTCCTCGAAGCAAAGGGACATTAGTGTGGCATCCACGGATATATTCTAAGCGTTATATCTAATTATAAAGAATGAATCACAAATTTAAGCATCTTAAACATAGGCATAAAAAGAAATAATTAACTGTCAAACAGGAAGCTGCTTGCACTATCAGATTGCATCGTTTGAGAACCCAGAAGAGCAAGTCAGCATTGCTGAGAGCATGAGAAAGGCACAAGTAGGCTCCCAGCGAGGTTTCTGTCTTCTGTTTCTTCCTTCAGATGTGTTAAGAAAGGTCCTTGGGTGAAGAGAAGATTCTGTTCATGGGGCTAAGAAGCTGCCTTGGTGAACACGTCCTGTCAGAGAGGGGTTTTCTTTGACAGCTTTCTCTAGCCCAGGATCCTTCCCTTCTTGTGTGTGTTGGGAGTCAGGGTTATAAAGAAACTCTGAGGAGAACTGGAGCAATGACCCAGTTGGTAGGGCACTTGCCTGCTTGCACAAAGCCTTGGTTCTAGTCTCAGCACCAATTAAAACTAGACTTGGTAGCATATCCCTATAATCCCAGCAGCCGAGGACATGGAGGCAGAAGCTGCCAATGTTTGACGTCATCCATGACTAAAGTTTGAACCAATATGAAACCTCATAAATAAATACATAAATAAATAAACAAACAAATAAAGAAGGTTGACTCATAACACATTTAGGCGCCACCAGGGGCGATTTGTTGCATTTTTTCTCACTCATATTTTATTTGCTTTTAGGCTGTTTTCAAGAGCTAAGGAAATCTCCACTGACAATTTTCTCCATAACTACACTAGTTAGTATTCTCAGACTAGAGGTTCCTCAAAGAGACTATGGTCTCATGCAGCTAAGTTACATTTCTTCCCTGACAAACCAGACAACACAATTCAGACCCACATGGCATCCAAAGATGGTGGTGAAAGGGCTTGGGTGGGGTTTGCCACAAGAAGAAAACCACACCAGACGCCAGAAGTGGTGGATTCTAGCCTTGGTTACTTATCTGCTGCTCTGAGGCCGGGAGAGATCTGTACAGCATTTCCACAAGTCTCAGTTTACCTGTCTATAAAATTGTACCGTTGGCATCATGAAGTCCAAATGAGCCCTTATGGTGAAAAAAAAAATTTTTTAAGTATAAATCCCAAAGACACACATTAGCACATACAGGAATCCCATGAAGGCACATATATGTAATGTATTTTCCATATATATGTGTATATATATACATATATATACTCATTGATATATAGCAATAAATTTCAATCCATACTAAATAATGAAAAAGCAAGCATATTTCTTTGTCATGATTGAAGAATATAAGACCTTAAAATATTTGGTTTGATTGTGTTTTATAAATTAAAAGTCTTGGTAAAATATAAATATTTAATAATAAACAAAAATTATAAAAGTATGTTAAAGAAAAAAGTAATGGTAATTTTGTTTAAATTTAAAAAAACTATAAAATTAACAATTACTTGAAAACATTTATATTTATTAATATATAATAAAATTACATAATTGAAACAATGTACCATAAACAAACTAAAGTGACTGTATTCAGAAAAAAAAGGAAGAAAAACTGTAAATCCTATGAAATTTGTACCCAAGCCAAAGTTCCTCAAAAATCTCCAAACCCAGTATATGGGTTAGTGACACAGTTTGGTAGGTACAGTCACTTGCCACCAAGTCTCATAACCCAAGTTCAGTCCCCAGCATCCACATAGAAAAGGAAGAAAACTAACTACTGCAAGTTGTCCTGTGACTGCCACGTGCTATGTCATGCCACCCACACAGATACACACACACTAAATAAATTCATAAATATGATGTTTAGAAAGATGGCATAACATTTCCCCCACTGAAAAATATTAACATCCTTTGCTTCCCACTCGATGCCTAGCGTGAATAAAAGTAAATTTCCTGGCACTTCTTAACCACATCGAAGTGTGAAAGAACGAGAGAAGCTCTCTCCTTTGTCCCAATAGCTAGATCTCGAAATTCTTTTCCCTCGTATGTTTCTTTCCTATGCTGCATCACCACTTCCTCCTTGCACCCATCTCAGCATTTTCTTCTTCAAATACCAAGTTTTTTGACCGGTGCATGTTTCGCTTGACCGCTCGTTAGTAATTGGCAGAAGATGCGTGTATTAGCACTTAGGGCGATAGGGCTTCAGCTCTGCTCAGCAGCATTCTAGAAAGACACTGCATGGCCTCGTCATGTATACTTATTAGAAAAGAAATAGGGAACAAAACCACACAGACTTCAGTCTCATTGAGTGCATGCACACACATACAGCCCAAAGAAGGGAAGGGTGGGGCTGGGGTGTAGTCCAGTAGATAGAATCCTTCCCTAGCGTACGTGAAGTCCTAGGTTTGATCCTTAGAACTGCACAAAGCCAGTAGCAGCTCCTCTCTATAACCCCGGTGTGGCAGTTTGAATGTAATTAGCCCCTGTAAGCTCATAGGGAGTGGCACTATTAGAAGGCGTGACTTTGTTGGAGTGGGCATGGTCTCAATGGAGAAAGTGTGTCACTGTGGAGGTGGGTGCTTCCACCACCCAGTGTCACAGTCCCCTTACTGCTGCCTTCTGATGAAGACATAGCCAGCACAATGTCTGCCTGCATGCCACCGTGCTGCCCACCATCATGATAACGGACTGAACCTCTGAAATTGTGTGCGAGTCACCCCAGTTAAATGTTTTACTTATAAGAGTTTTCATGGTCATGGTATCTCTTCACAGCAATGGAAACCCTAACTAAGACACTCAGTACTAGGGAGGTGGAAGCAATAGGATCTGAAGTTAAAGGTTAAAAAAAAAAAAATTCAAGGTCATCTTCAATAGCCAGCCTGGGCTTCATGAGATCATGTCCAAAAGTAAAAACAGTAAAAAAAAAGAATCAACATCAAAATGTTGAGTGTACATGTGTTCATGTGACGGTGTATATATGTTCATTAGGGGCTGCAGCAGCCACTTGTATGTAGACATGCATGTGGAGATCAGAGGACAAACTTGGTTATTGTCTGAGATAGGGTCCTTCACTGGCTCAGAACTTACCAAATGGGCTAGGCTGGCTAGCCAACGAGTCCCAATGGTCTCCCTGTCTCCACTTCCCCAGAACTGGGATTACAAAGGAGTACCACCATGCTCAGTAATTTTTATGTGGGTTCTGGGCATTGACATCTGGTCTTCATGTTCACATGGCAAATGTTATTCCACCGGAGCTGCCTTCCCAGCCTCCAAGCAGTTACATCTATGTCACAAGAACAAAGTTTAATTTATTTTTCTTAGTGCTAGTCCCTTTGGCTTCTAAACAAGAATGTATTTTCTCTGCAGACAGAAAAGATGTTTTGAAGTGTTCTCCCCTGTAGGAGAAACATGCTGTGGTCACTAAATCCAGCACAAGGTCTCTTCCTCTAACTAAAATCGGCTTGATCATGGCTCTGAGGATCTCGGCCCAAGAATCATCACAAATGTTGCTGCTGAGACATGAAAGCATCCTTCTTAGTATGAAACTATACTGGATGGGGAGATGACTTGGTGGGTGGGAGTGCTTACTGTGCAAGCTTGAGGGTCTGAGTTCAGAACCTCAACACCAGTGTGTGCTGGCTATAGGTGCCAGGGGTGGCCCTATAGGTGCCTGTAACCCCAGCATGAGAGGCAGGGAATAGGAGGAGGATTGCTGGGGCTTGGTAGCCAGCAATATTCAAAGAGCCCTTGTCTCAAGGGAATATGGTGGAGAGAAGTGGAGACAGTGGTGCACCCCAAGTTTTCCTCCAGTCTCTGCACAATGTTCACACACACACACACACACACATATACACATACTTACCACACACACACAGAGAGACACACACGCACACACATATACACATACTTACCACACACACACAGAGACACGCACGCACACACACACACATATACACATACTTACCACACACACACAGAGACATGCACACACACACACACATATACACATACTTACCACACACACAGAGAGACACACACATATACATATACTTACCACACACACAGAGAGACACACACATATACACATACTTACCACATACACATACCTACCACACACACACACAGAGAGACACGCACGCACATACACACATATAAACATACTTACCACACACACACACACACAGAGACACACACGCACACAGACATACATATACACATACCACACACACACAGACACACACACACACACACATATACACAGAGAGAGACAGAGATCTGTCATCAACCAACATTAGCAGATAGATAAGTGCCCAAATGAAAGAGCTCAAGAGTGTTCACCTTTGTTATGTAGGATGTCCTCTGATGTCATATTTTGTTACACTATTCTAATGCTGGATTAGATGTGGTGAACTGAGGTCACTCACCTCCCACATTTAGAAACAACCTCATCTATTTTACTCTTTTTTGTTGTTGTTGTTGTATTATTTATTTTTTACAAAATTAGGAATATAGCCATGGAACTCAAACTTACTTTCAAGAGCCAAAAATCATTCTATAGAACATTCTTTGAGGATTGAGGAGTGGCTTAGTTGGTCAAGTGCTAGCCTTGTGTGCTGAGCTCTGTGTTCTTCCCGGAGAACCAGTGGGGTGCGGGACTGAGTGCGGTGGCACATGCTTGTTATGCCAGCATAGGAGAGGCAGGTTTTGGGAGACTAGTCTACTTGTTGAACTCGTCTGTCAACAGACCCTGTCAAAAATAGATAGATAGATATATAGATAGATGATAGATAGATAGATAAATAGATAGATAGGTAGATAGATAGATGATAGATAAATAGATAGATAGATGATAGATAATAGGTAGATGATAGATAGATAAATAGATAGATAGATGATAAATAAATAGATAGATAGATGATTGATAGATAGATAGATAGATAGATAGATAGATAGATAGATAGATAGATAGATAAAAAGGGGCAGTCCTTGGGAACTTGTTCCTCCTCCTGTTGTCTAAAGTCTCTCCAGGATTGGATTACCTTTCGGCTCTCCATTCAGATCTACAGTCTCCATGCTTAAATCAGCCAATGTCACAACAAATTTTCCAATAATAGTCGCTGTGAGAAAGTCAGGGAGACCAGTTGCTTAGTTCTGCCCTTGGAAATAAGTTCAAAACCCCCTAAATGTGGAGACCGCTGTAAACTCCCCTAAATGTGGAGACCGCTGTAAACTCCCCTAAATGTGGAGACCGCTGTAAATTTCTATGGAATGCAAGTGTCCAGATTAATCCAAATGCCATTTAAAATCTAGGCTATAAAGCAGGCTTGTCTCTGGTGAGGCACAGGGGCACAGATCTGCAGTCCCATTGCTAGTGATGCTGAGGCAAAGGGATCAAGAGCTCAGGACCAGTCTGGTCTACACAACAAGACTGGGTCTCAAAAGCAAATACTGTCAGGGGAGATGGCTCAATACTCACCTAGCTTGTGTAGGGACCTGAGTTTGAGCTTCAGCACTGAGATAAGGAGAAGAAAGAAAGCAGGAACATCTTATGCCCATCTATCCCTCTCCTGTCCGTGTGTGTGTGTGTGTGTGTGTGTGTGTGTGTGTGTGTGTGTGCGCGCGCACACACACACGAGCACACACACACACGGCCTTATTCCTTTGGATTACAGTCTCTCTCTGAATGTAGAACTAGGTTAGCAGCCAGCAAAGCCAGAGATCCTCCCATCTCTTCCCTGCACAGCACTGAGGTTGCAAGCACACTCAGCCACTCCAGTTTCTGATGTGGGTACTGGGGATTTGAACTAAGATCCTCATGCTTGTTCAACAATTCCTCTTACCACTGAACCATCTCTCCAGTCCCTTGCCTTTTCATTAATAAGAAAACTGGATGCAATAGTATCCACAGTCATCTTTAAGCTCATAGAATGCACAATACCACCCAAGTTATGATAAGCTATGGAATTTCCATTATGACTAACACCAGTGAATAGAGCCAATGGATCCTTCCAGAGTGCCATCATTCAGCAGTGATACTCAGCTAGGAAGACAGTTGTAGTCACCAGTGATGGCTCAGTGTAGTCACCCTGAGCACTCGAGTCTCCCATCCAATCAGGAAGGCTCATTACAGTCTTATTTGATCACTAAACACCATCAAATTCTGTGGTATCTTCTGCACCAGTGTGGAGATGAACTTTTAGCTGGTGTGATTGACACATGGTTGGAACGCTTTCTAGAATGATTCGGCACCAAGAGTGTGCTTGTGGCCATTGTGTCCCAAGGCTGAGGTTTCTGGAGTTTCCATTCGCGGTCGCTGTGGAGATGCTCTGATTAAGCCTCACATCTGCTAAGGGTTTGAGGTGGAGGAAAAGGGAACTGGGATAGTTCTCACCTCATCAGTTCTGACCACATCCTCCCTCCCCAGCTGCCCCCCAATGACAGGAAAGGGAAGATGGCAGGAGCACAGTCAAAGAAAGGAGAGATGGGTAGAGGCACACGATGAGCCTGGGAAAGGGAAGAGCAGCAAAGGTGGGAGATCGTCTGAGTGGTATTTTCCCAGGAACCAAACCTCAGAACGTGACAGTGTTCTGAAATCACAGAATTTGATAAGTTAGGGCGACACTGCCATAAGTCCCAAGCCAGCCTGAGCCACCCTATGTCAAAATTAATGAACCCATTGATTAATTAAAGGAAGTAGAAAAAACAGAGTTTTGTCATCAGTACAATGATATATAACCATATTGTGAGAGCAATATTCTGGTAAACTTGTCAGAATGACGACATCTTACAGAGAAAAAAAGGAAGAAAAGAAACCACTTTCAAACCAGGCATGGTAATGTAGGCCTGTAATTTCAGCTACTTAAAAAGGCTGAATCAGGAGGATTACAAGTTCGAGCCAGCCTGAGCTAATTAGTGAGACACTGCCTAAAATAAAAAGGTTTTAAAGGGGGCGTGGGGATATAGCCTAGTGATAGAGCACTTGCCTTGCATCTAAGAGGTTCTAGGTTCAACTCCTACTATCACAAAATAATAAAGAGGAGGGGGAGGAAAGAAGAAGGGGGAGGAGGAAGGGGAGGGGAAAAGGAATGAAAGAGGAGGGGAAGGGAAGAGAAGGGGGAGGAGAGGGAGAGGGGAAAGCTTTCAAACACTAATTTTCTTTAACTTTCTAACGAGAGGATGATAATCTGTCATCACACATAGGCGTATAGTTGTGTAGATGCAGTATTGGGCCAGAGGTCCTGGAACTCAGAAAAAAAAAAAACGAGAAGTAGGAGAAACAAGAGCAGATGGAGAAGAAAGAACAGTGTGACCAGAGCACGCTAGCGTTTCAGAGTCATTAGCCCATCCCTGAGTGACAGGTACACCTTCTACCCGTTCCGGGGTACAGATTCTCAGAATCATCACTCTCATCCCATCCACTACTTCCCTTTTTTATTTCAGGAAATACCTGACCGGGAAATTTGCGTAACTTGCCTAAGGCTGCAGGTGGCTAGCGAGGCGCAGAATTTAAGGCTGCTGGTATTTCTTTCCAGCCCTGTCTTATGGCGGCATTATTCTTCCTGAAACCATCCAAGTCCCAGAAAACCACTCAGGGCATGATTTTAGAGGGAGAAAGAAAAGAACTTTTTTGAAACAACAAGACTAAGAAATACACCTGGCCTATTTAGTTCATTTGTTTCAATGAGACAACTAGGTTAGCAGACCTGAGTCACTCAATGGACACCTTTATTTTTCAACTAGTGAAACTAAACAGACTAACTTTTCTGGCACACCAGAGACAGAATCACAATGAGTCACTGGACCAGAAGTTACAAGACATCATTCACAATAGCAAGTGATCAGCATGGTACTGTTCATGGGATCATGGACCCTCACTTAGCTACCAAAGAACCGTGTGACTTAAAATCTTCTGTAAAAACATAAGAATTCTCAACCACTGAGCCATCTCTCCAGCCCCTGTTTTGGTTTGTGGGGACAGTGTCCCATGATGCATTCCTTAGAACTCAGTGGGTAGGACCAGGATGACTTCAAGCTCATAGGGATCTTCCTGTCTCTGCCTCCCAAGTGCTGAGATTACAGGCACATGTTACCAGACCCAGCCCCTCCCTATTCTTGTGTGTGTGTGTGTGTGTGTGTGTGTGTGTGTGTGTGTGTGTTATCTTACTCCATTGACCTGACTGGCTTCTCTAAGAGACATCTAGCCTGCCTCAACTTTCAGAGTGCTTGAATTTCAAGTGTACCCTACCTCACCCAACTTCATGGGTGACTTTTCTAAATACTAACTCACCTAATCCTTAAATTTCTGCTCAATAAAGAATCATTTTTTTATGGGAAAAAAAAATAAGTGAGGCTTTTTGAAACCTAAGTTTGCCCAGGATAGTGACAGAGCTACAAGACGGTCCTCATTGTGTGGGTGAGGCTGCCATAGCTAGCTATGGACCCAGCCTGACACCCTGACTTCTCTCTTTAGCTCTGCTCAGCTTTTATCTATGCTGCTAGATCTGTACAGTCATCTGAAACTCAGCTGGCATAATCTTAAAGTTGTAACCCTAGCCAGCTCACACAAAAGATGAAAAACTCAGCTTCCCATCCTCCTGACAAGAACCACGCTTGGATCTCTGTGGACTCCAGATACTGTTCACTTGGAAAGAAAATGCAGCGTGAACGTCTCCCTCGAGTCTCCACAGCCTAAGCAATGAGCCTACAAAATCGTCTAAGAAGTGTGTTGCTGATCAGCCTGGAAAAATAACAAATCATGATTGCCCAAGTCTCAACAAAACTGAAGAATGAAAACAGCAAGTCTCACTTGGCAACTATGTAGAGACCACACCTTACCTCGCGCATACTTGGGAAGGGCCAATAAAACATTTCAAGATAGAGCTCCCTAGACTCTGAGCTGTTTTCAAAGTCTCCAGGCCAGGTGGGTCCTGGATCCCTCTCCAAACCAAACTCAGCAGCCATAGCAAGCTAGAGATGTGATAAGCTGAAGCCAGTGACAGCGGACCCTCAAAGAGCTCAGCCACATGAGTTTCCAACTCTTGAAATTCTTCCCAAAGTGCTGCATCCCAACCCAGCGGAGAGACAGATGGAGACAACTGAAGACTATTTCCTCTCTCCCCCTTGGGATTGCTTTCTGGTTAGGCAGGCTCTCTTCTCTAGATTTCCCCACCCTTGTGGCCGTGGGTTTGAGTTTGAAGTAGAATCACTGCAGTATCATCAGGACTCAAGTTCAATCCCATTCTCTAAATGGCTCTATGAAAATTAAACACCAACACTGCCCCCCACCCAAATTGTTCAGGGTAAGTCTGATGAGGAGGGCAGTGCTATTTCTGCCTCTGCGTAGCTGGAGTTTGGCTGTTGTTGTAGTGTTGTTGTTGTTGCTGCTGTTGTCTTAAGTCTATCCATCTAAGAAAGTTCAGGAACCTTATAATTTGAACCACCACGCAGCACTAATCCACTGTGTCACTGTAACATGAAGCCAATCATTTAGCCACTGTGGGCTCCCATCTCCCCGCGTGTAAAATGAGGATAATAATAGCTGCTTCCTATTTTCTCTACAACCAGGTATGGAAGATTAGCAAGATAGTGTCTGTAAAAGCGCTTTGATCTCTTGTGAGATAGGGCACTATGTAAATTTCATCTGGCATTATTACCACACTTCAGCACACATGAAACCTGAATGGCCACTGACCAATGAAGAGCTGGTAATCACACGGTAGAAACAAAACAAAACAGGATACAGCAGGGAGGGGAAGAGAATCCAAGATGAGCAATGGGGGTGAAAGCGCAGGTCTGGGCTCTCTGCTGCAGAAAAGTCCTGAGAGGGGACAGCAATGCCTGCGTCCAACGGGAAGAGCTGATGGCAGGACAGCCTGACCTAATTCTCAGAAATCAGTCACGGGATCAGAAATTAATGCCAACTGGGTGTTTATTCAAGGAGCTCCTAAGTCCGGGCTCCCCCTGCAAGGCTTCCCTGTCTCATTTAAAAACAGCCAGTTAATCCTACTCTGGCCAACCAGTTCCAGCTGGCCTGTTCTGGGGAGGGGGTCTTCCAGAAGTCACTATGCTGCAGTTTGGGCTAAGACTTAGCACGAATACTGCTTCCTGAAAATGTCAGTTTAAGGCTGGGGATACAGCGCCGTGGAAATGTGCTTGCCTACAGCGCTCAAAGCCCTGGCTGCCGATCTCCAGTGCCGACAAAAGGAAGACAAAATGACCAACACCTAATGTTAAAATATTATTTTATATTATCATGTCCTTGGTGTAGCTACCATTTCCCCACTTTTCATCTTCCTCTTTGCAATATTGTGCTTTCTAATGTTTTTAGACAATGACAAACAAGAGTTTTTCCCAATGGTTCAGTCATTTTCTTGACCAACTATTTGCCCAAAGGAAGCTAACTGACTGACTTTGATGAACACATAAATACTCAAGGATTTGTTTCTAACAGTGACTGTAGTCCTTACAGATGATGAGCTCTTCCCATTTAAAAAGTTAAAAGTTAGAAGCTAGGTGTGGCACACACTTGAATCCCAGCAGAAGCTGAAGCTGGATGATTGCAGGGCTACATTGAAAGAAAAATATCCTGCCTCAAAGGGGATATCAGCAAGCAATAAATCTGTCCGATCACATCAGAACTATTCAAATATTCTAGTGTTTACATTCCAAGCGTCAGAAACATCTGTGACTAAGTGTGTCAACTGCGTGCTTACGGTCCCAGCATTTGGGAGGTGAAGACAGTAAAACTGGGAATTCGAGGTCATCCTCAGCTACTAGTGAGGACCGTACAGTAAAGCCACATCTCAAAAGAAAAGAAAAAGCAAATGTCCGTGATGGTGATATACACCTTTAATCACAGTGCTCAAAAGACAGGTAGGTCGATTCCAGGCCAGCTAGGGAAGTGTGGCGTCACAATTAGTGAAACAAGGCTATCCGAAATCACACTGCAGTACTGCAGTATCTACGTTTGCTTTTCTATGTACCTGGTCTTATTCTAGAAGAACATGATCACGGAATATTGAAGACTGAACTTAGTTTTCTGTTTTGCTCTCCCCCCGCCCCCCGCGCCTTTGTTTTTTCAAAACGAAAAAATTTTTTCAAAATCAATTTTGGTCTCAGGAATCTTCTAGGAGAGCCTAGATCAAATACTCAACAAATAATCTTATCTTGTGGCGTATTTGCTCATTCATAATTCTGGCATCTTCTACCCCTATCCAGGTTGGCAAGTGAGCTGAAGATCGAGGTTTCCCTAAGCATGCTGGGATGGTCCCCTTGGTTCCTTAGCTTTCTCTTGTCCATACAAAGTCTGTTGCTGCTTTGTTTATTTACATGTCCTTGGGCACTCCCTGCTCATTATTCTCCTGGGATTTGAGGTTGAGGAAGTTTGGTTTGGGTGGTGGTGATGGTGTTTTGGGGGTGCTTGGAATTGAATCTTATGCAAACTAGGCAAGTGTTCCACCACTGAGCTATGTCCACAGTCTTTTTTTTTTCTTTAAGTCCAAGTCTTCCTAAGTGGCCCAGGTTGTCCTTGCTTTTATAACCAAGACAAGCTTTAAAAATGTAATCCTCCCACTTCAGACAACAAAGCCACTGAGATTATGGATACATGCCATTATATGAGGCCATTCTTGCATTTTCTCCAATAATATTTTGATCCAAAAAAAAAAAAAAAACCCAACCAATTGTCCATGATGAAAAGATACAGTTGGAGACTTTGTGCCTGCTCTGGCACCTGGGAACTAAGGAGTTTAAAGTGAAGCAGTCAACAGAATCCCATGGAGGCATCCTTATCACCCTGTGTCCTGCAGTCACTGGAGAGAAGACCATCAGCCATGGAGCCATCCTCATCATCCAAGTTCTGTAGTCCTAAGAGTGAAGATCATCATCCATGGACGCATCCTCATCATCCAGGTCCTGTAGTCCCAAGAGTGAAGACCACCATCCATGGAGGCATCCTCATCATCCTGAGTTCTGCAGTCGCAGGAGAGAAGACCATCATACATGGAGGCATTCCCATCATCCAAGTTCTGTAATCCCAAGAGTGAAGACCATCATCCATGGAGGCATCCTCATCATCCAGGTCCTGTAGTCCCAAGAGTGAAGACCACCATCCATGGAGGCATCCTCATCATCCTGAGTTCTGCAGTCGCAGGAGAGAAGACCATCATACATGGAGGCATTCCCATCATCCAAGTTCTGTAATCCCAAGAGTGAAGACCATCATCCATGGAGCCATCCTCATCATCCAGGTCCTGTAGTCCCAAGAGTGAAGACCCTCATCCATGGAAGTATCCTCATCATCCAAGTCCTGTAGTCCCAAGAGTGAAGACCCTCATCCTACTTAAGAAGAAAATCTAAGTCCAAGGGGTCTGGATGTGCTTGTCTTTGTTGCCTCTCTTTGGGCTGTTCTCATGGAGGATAATAACTTTACAAACTATGTTCATGGTCACCAACCCAATTGCAAACCTCCAGCCTTGGCTTCCTATCTGACACGCCACACCCACACACCCCAGTAGAGATTTAACATTTATGTTATACATAAATATAAGATTATTTATAAATGCTACGTGGACGATTCAAAAATCTCCATAACAACAGAGACTTAAAGGACAACTCTTGTTTGCCAGCACGTTTGTTTGTTTGAGCTTCTCTCTTGCTTAGCATAGCATTTACATTTTAAGCCAACAAACATTAGTACTTGGTTTTGTATCCTTTTTAAAGCTTTCCTTTTTGTTCCACTATGATATTCCTTGATGATCTTTTTAAGACCACATTACAATGACCAAACTCCTTACCTGAAATAATATACCGGCTTTGTTTGTCCATTACCACCATCCCTGCTGAGTACCTGTATGTACTCTGAATTCACCAAAACACTGACAATCGCTGGACTGGCCATCGGCCAGACATACCAGGCCATTTGATTCAGTCACTAAAGCAACTGAAATAGCTCAGGCCACTGAGGGGAACATGGCAGAACTCCTTCTCAGGAATTAACCCAAATGCATCTCCAGTGTCCAACGGTGATGGTTACAACAGACGGAGTCAGGCAGCATCATGATTCTAAGGCTATATTCAGAACGAAGCTTGCCACCTTCCATTTAAATGTATATGGGTTTGTCATCACCCCAAAAAATAAATATGAAATGAGGATCGTGCCTTGTTTCTTATCCTCTAGGGTAGTTTATTCACCTGAATTTCAGTGTAGGGATCGCCTGGAAGTAAAATGAGATTTCTAGATGCTTTTTAAATGACTCACAGCTCCAGCATCATGGAAGTACACACCCCACTGGTGAGACCGTGGAAAGAGGGCTCCCGAGCATCTCAAGAGCTGACCCTGGGCTTCAGATCCTCCTGCCTCCACCTCCTCAGTGCTGGGATTCCAGGTGTGTGTGTCTTCACTGGGTGTATGTAGTACTGGAGAATTGAGACGAGGGCTCCTTACATGCTAGGCAAACACTCTACCTACTGAGTCCAAAGACTTTTGCCTTTTTGTTTGGTGTTATGGTTTCATGCGTTTAACGTTCAGTCTCTGATGCAATGTTCAGAGGTGGGGCTTTTAGAAAGTGGATCATGAAGGCATTGACCTAGTTTATGAATGGATCAATTGATTGTTTCATAACTTATGCCATTATTAAGAGGTCAAAAGAGAGTCTGGTTGAAAATCATAGCTTCTTTAGAGCTAAATCTCATCCCACGCCAACTCTCCAGCATTGTATCTTCGCCTTCCAGCCGCAATGAGGCAATCAGCCTACTCTGACACATGTGTCTTTGCCAGATGTTCTGTCTCTTTATGAGCTCATTACAATGCAGTCAGCTGACCATGGACTGAAACATCTGGACCCAGAAGCCGGAATAAATGTTTCCTCCTTCCTTGCCTCTCTCCAGTCACAGCCCTGAAGATCCAAGTAATAAACTTGGTCTGAATGAGACAAGATACCATGGAGAAGTCTTATTTTCTGTCCTATGACCTAACTTGCCTCATAACCATAGAAACACGAGCAAGTGGTACCTGGAGTCTCTTCCCAATGAAGACTGGCGTATGCGAGTGCATCCAGGGTGGGAATATGCTTCCTACATGCCAAGGAGACCCTAGCTTGCCTGTAAATACCACCGACAGATATTATTTCTATTGTTTAAAAACCAAGACTCGGTGAATACAATTAATAACTTTCACTTGCTCCCCAATATGTTTGCCCCTTGACTTCGCTCTTCAGGAATCTCCTTCACTGACCACAGAAATACAATCAAGAGTGCAGAGCAGTGGTGAGGCCTAGACAAAAGAACAAAAAAACAAGAGAGAAAGAGGGAGAAAGGTGTTTTCATCTATGGCGCAATTCCAAGGGAAGAAGAGGAAGCCCACATTCCTATCTATTGACCAGGATAAGGAAAGATGCAGGCTGCATGTGGACTTGAATAATCTGGGGCTTCGAAGCTCTTAACTACACCACACCTGAAAACTTGCAAATAGTAGAAAATCACTGCTACCAGCATAGAGGAGGGGCCTATTAAATACCATTCATCTTGGCTAGGTCTTGTGACACATGCTTGTAAACTATGAGAAGACTGAGGCAGGAGGATAACAAGTTTGAGGGCAGCCCAGGCAAAGTAGTGAGACCCTGTCTGAAAATAAAGTAAAGCTCAGGGGATGCAACTCCATGGTAGAATGTTCCAGACCCTGGATAAACATAACATGTTTTCGGAGCAAATGGAAGGGTCTTGAAGCCTGAGGATTTAGCTCAGATGGTAGAGTATTTAGCTAGCATGCACAAAGTCCTGAATCCTGTGCCCAGGATCCCAGAAAGCAGGCCTGGTGGCACACACTTAACAGTTCTCACACTTGAGAGGTAGGAGGACCAGAGACACAGCATCTTTGGATACTTATCAAGTCCACTGCCAGCCTGAGATAAATAAGGGTCTGTCACCTGAACCAAGGGTCAGGTCTACTTTGGAAAAGACTCTCTGCAAGAGATGACAATAATGTCAGGCAAAGGGGTCAGCAAGGGCCTAAGATAAAGGGGTGACACCTGGAGGGACTGAACTGTAGACACCAAGTCCAGTTTGGGGAGAAGGGGCTGAAGACAAATGCTAATCTTTCTTCGAGTTCTGAGAAGTCTGGACGCTATCACAAAGACAGGGACAGTCAGTCCACATTCCCAGGCAGAAGAAGGACACAATTGCATTTGCACTGTAAAAAGCTCCCTTTGGCAGCAGCTTCGAGATTGCTGAGGTGGACAGAGATGAGAGACAGAGCAACTTGTTAGGGCATTGTTGCAAATTTAAAAAAAAAAAATAATACTGGTTGAAAAAAAATGATGAAGGCTTGAACTATTGCCATGAAGAGAGTTCTCCAGGTAATATCAACAGGATTTTATGACCAATTAGAGGTGAACAAGGAGGAATCGTGGACACCTGCCAGCCGCCTGGTTTGGGAAGCAGGGTGGCTCAGAGTGCCATTCACCAAAATAAGGAAATACGGTTGGTTCCTTCTTTTTGCCTGAGGCTCCAGCTGACCTCCTGGTGATCCTGTCTTTCAGAGCCTCAGAAAGCCACACAGAAATTCTGCCTCAGTAGCTCATCCAAGTCCACTCCTGCCAGGCAGTTTGGCGCTTTGCCTCCTTTTCCCAAAAGATGAGACTCAACGGGCAATTTTAACTGAGTAAGGGAAAAGCAAGGCACACACAAGCCTACCCACAACCGGACCAAGCGTGTTCACGGACATTTCTAAAGTACCTGGCCTATCATCTCAGCATTCGGAAAGCTGAGCTAGCTAGAGTGAGTACAGCCTAAGCCATACAGAAGACCTTGTCTCAAACAAACAATAAGGACAGAACGACTGCTCAGTCAGGAAAATGTCTTTTGTACAAGCATCAGGACCTGAGTTCAATTCCCAGGACCCATGTTAAAAAACCAGGCATGGTGGAGCCCACAGGGCTTAGACGGTAGAGATGGATCACTTCCTGTGGTTTGCTGGCCAGCCTAGCCTTCCTGACAAACTCCATAACAATAAGAGACCCTGTCACCGAAAACAAGATGAATGAGGTCGGTCACTGCCTTCCACACATACCCAAATTGTGTGAACACTCACAGGTGCATCTCTCTCTCTCTCTCTCTCTCTCTCTCTCTCTCTCTCTCTCTCTCTCTCTCTCTCTCTCTCACACACACACACACACACACACACACACACACATTTCCAAATCAAAGCATGATGAAACACTTCGATGAAACAAAGCCCTTTCCCTGAGAATTGCTGGCCTCATTCTGAACACACAAATGCTTTCGGGGACTATTCCTTATTCACTAATGGCTTCAAAGGTAAGTTTGAGCAGTATTGTATCTTCATTGTTCATATATCCATCCTGAAAATAACTGAGGCGGGTAAAGTCTGTGCAATAAATACACTCACTATAAATTAGATCCTTAGAAAACAAGCATCTGTCCTCAGAGTGCTTAAAATTAGGTCAAGTAAAGACTGGAAAAGTGATTTGTGCTTTGTTGTTTTGTTTTTCGGGGTATTTTGTTTGTTTGTTTTTGTTTTGTTTTGTGAGCTAGCATCTCACAAAGTAATCCAGAAAGAGTAGAAATCTATCATTCTTTTGTTGCAGACTCCTAGATACTGAAATTACAGGTGCTCTATCCTGTACAATTCAATCTTTGTTTTTCATATTCTCTCTCTCTCTCTCTCTCTCTCTCTCTCTCTCTCTGTGTGTGTGTGTGTGTTGTATTTTTAATTTTTTATTTATTTAGCTTTTTTCAAGACACAATCTCATGTGTCCTAGGTGGGCCTTGATTTCACCACATACCTGAGCAAGATAGATGCCCTTGAATTTCTGATCCTCCTGCCTCTCCCTCCCCAGTGCTGGGATTATACTCACACACCAACACACCAGGTTTATGGAGTGCTAAAGATCAAACCCAGGGCACCCTGTAGTTAGGCGAGCACTCCAGCAACTGAGCTGCAGCTCCAGTCCCTTGGTTTGAGTTTTTGATATAAGGTCTCATATAGCCTCGGCTGACCTCAGACTCAACATGTAGCTGAGACTGGCCTTAAAGAGTTGAGGCTGACCCTGAACTCTATAATCTTCTGCCTCCACGTCTCTAAGAGCTAGTACGACAAACATGGACCACTGCTCACTGCCCCCCTCATGCATTTTTATTATGCTAAGTAATTCTGGCTCAGTCCATACTCATTTGGTTGAAAAGTCCAGCTCTGCCTCCTGGTCTCCGGTTAGGAACTGCCCATCTGAGATGATGATCTCATTGCACACAAAGGTGAAAGATGGGTTTGCAGCACCTCCAGGTCCCTCCCACTGCAAGGACGATGGTAATCCTGTCTGCAGCACTTGGAAGGATTAATGAGTGTTTGTTGAGCATTCTCAGCTCTGAAGATGAAAGACAGCCTCTGAGCACACAGGCTAATTGATGTTTGTTATTCTGAATGTTTCACTAAAGGAGTTTTTCTCCACATAATGAACTCTCATCCTTAGGCTCTGAGAAGGAGGAGAATTGAGGAATCTCTAGTGTGGTCTTTTAGACACGTATTTTTTCCTGCAATAATTTCAAATATGTCAATTTTCTGCTCAGAGCTATGTATCCACACTAGACTAGTGACTGCAGGTAATATGGCCCACAGAGTGAGCCTATTTACAGCCAAACAACCATTTCATTCCATTTATTTGGTTACTAAATTAAATATGTAGGCAAATAAATATATTTAAACCTTTGAGGGCTAAATGATTTATTTTGTTTTTCAATCTATTTTTAATTCTGTATGTATATAAATGTGTATGAGTTCTCATTCAATTATGTGGTGGTACACATGTACCTGTGTGTTGCCATGTGTGCTGCGTGTGTGTAGATTCCAGAGGCTGATAAGGAACATCTTCCTTCACTACTCTCCACAGTGTTTTTTTGAGACAGAGGCTTTCATCAGGACCTGGGGTTTGCAGATGCAGCTAACCTGATTGGCTAGCAAGACCAGGGACCCTCCTGTCTCTACCTCTCTAGTATGGTCACAAGAAATCACATGCAAATATGTTACATGGTTTCTGGGGCCTCATACTTGCAGAGACCTACTGAGATGACCCTTCAACTCCGCAATTTATTTTTAAACAGTCTTGAGATAACCATTCATGTAGATTAGAGATAGATATGTTGTCAAACATTTAAATCTTGTATTGTGTATTTGACTTGGATTTATGTTCCAATAAGATACTTTCATAAGTAGATTCTCAAAGCAGAATCACATTAGTTCATTCATACTCCAAGCTTAGCCCTATTTTTACTTTATAACTTAGTGATGGGTCATTGACAAGTTTTGGCATTTTGTCTTTGTCCTCTGTCCCACCAGCATCCCTTTTTGAGACGAGTGTCAAGTATCCAAGTCTGAACACCTTATCTAACTGGGGATGCCATGAAATGTCTCGTTGCTGTTAAGCAGTGTGTGTTGTGCATCCAACCATGTGCGTGCATGCAAAGACAAAAGATCTTTCAAGTCTTTTCCACTACCATTTTCCACCATCTTCGACTGAGACAAGGTCTCTCACTGAAGGTGAAGCCAACATTTCCAGTGAGCTCCCGGAACCCACTTGTCCTCACTGTCCCCCGTCCCAACACCCGGTGGTGGAGTCACAAGCCACACTCAACTTTCACATGGGTGCCAGGAATTCAAACATGGCACTTCGTGCTTACACAAACAAGTACTCTATTATTTATGGAGGTGTCTCCTCTGCCCTTGACCCTAAGCTTCTGATCCTCAGGCCTCCACCCCCAAGTGCTAGCATTATAGACACATTCCACCACGCCTGGTTTATGAGATGCTGTGGATCAAACCCAGGGCGGTGGTACCTTACCACCGTAGCCACATCGACAGTCCCTTATTTCCCCATTTGTTCAAACATCTGTGTGTATAGATTCAGAGAGCTCAGAGCAAAGGTGCCTTGGATGTCAAGACCATCGGCGCTCCCCAGATCTGCACGGCTAGAGTTAGTCCTTCTATGCTCTACTTCTCTGATACCAAGCAACCTAATAATTTTTCCTTCACATTTTTCCATTTCTCCATCACGGTTCCTATTACAAAGTACAGAAGGTTATTTAAAAAAACTCACTCCCAAGAACATCCCAAGCTAAGGCTGAGTTATTGAATTGCTAAGTCAGCAGATAAAAATGTTAATCATCAGAAATTAAATATTACACCTTCCCAGATTTCTCTGAAGGTGCCAATCATCAGGCTAGCAAAGGGATTTCGATAAAGAATGGAACTTATCCATCATTTACACTAATCTTCCCAATGTAATTTCACCAAGCAAGCCACAGGCCTGGTCTCCTAACTGGACCCTTTCTAAAGAGTTTGTACTTGAAGAAATAATGCTGGGAAACTACCCACCTCATCTGCCAAGTCTCCATCATTTCAACAGAAGGGTTGGGGAGACAGCACATTGTTACAGGGCTCCCCATGCAAGCATGAAGACCTGTGTTAAAGCCCTGTCACTCACAGCCAAAGCCCTGGTGTAGATCTGTGACCCTGTCATCTCAGGGCTAGGCAGACAGAGGTAGGAGGCTCCCTGGAGCTCTCACGCCAGCCAGTCTAATTGAATCCCTGAAGTTAAGTCAGAGACCTTGCCTTAAAAAATAAGCTAGCAGGCAACTGAGGTGGACATCTAATGTCACTTCCAGTCTCCTCGTGTACACACACACTTGTATGTGTGGCTGCACACGCACACACACGAACACACATACACACACATGTTGAATCTGGGCTCATGGTGGGCTCCTCCACAAGACAAGTCAAAGGCCCAATCTCTCTGTCTGCAATCTCTACCAGCCTGACTCTAACCCAGAGAAAGGAGACAGTCCTCGGGCCTCGCTTTAGCACTCCCTCCATGGTTCTTAAATATAAATTTATATTTTTAAAAAAGCTATCTGAGCTGGGCGGTGGTGGTGCATGCCTTTAATCCCAGCACTTGGGAGGCAGAGGTGAGTTCAAGGTCAAGCTGGTCTACAGAGCGAGTTCCAGGACAGGCTTCAAAGCTACAGAGCAACACTGCCTCGAAAAATGAAAAAAATAAAATAAAATAAAAAATTATCTAACTTGGTGCCAATCATTAGAATTTTGTGTTGAGTGTTTGGTTTGGATTTATAGTCTAATAAAATGCTTTCCTAAGCTAAATGCTGGTGGCTCAGGCCTGCAATCCGACTGACTCAGGAAGCAGGAGCAGGAAGAACTCAAGTTCAAAATTTGCCTGAAATACAGACTGAGGTCAAGGCCAGCCTGGGCAGCCTAATGGGAAGGATCTCAACAAGTAAAAAGAAGGCTGAGGGTAGAAAACGATGGGAGAGCACGAGATAGCATGATCAAAGCCCTGGGTTTGATCTCACGACCCCACCAGATAAAGGTCTTGGAGGTGGGGGTCAAGATACAATGTGATTGCTGCTGGGCATTGCAGTCCTGCTACAGGGGATTGTAAGTTTTGAACTGAAACGTGGAGGACCAGAGATGCGCAGGACAGCATCTAAGCCAGCAGTCCACACCTGCCTTGGCTAAGCATGCGCACAGAAGAGCCAGCAGGAGGCTGTTCAAAGAAGCCAGGCAACACAAAGACCCATCCTAAAATCAGATTCTTAAAAAGCAAAATCATGTAACAGCAGGGCGATGATCATCTCTGACAAAAGATGCCAGCGCGACAGTAAAAGCCTTGTTATCAGACTTGGGGGAGTGGCTGCTGATCAGCTCAAACTTCTGGCCAGCTAAGATTTTATTCATATTGCCCTGGGAGCCTCGCTGGCTGGCTTATCTCGACCCTAGCTCTCCCTTTCATAAATGGAAGAAAGTGCGTCTGGTTTGTGTGCAAGTCACCATTTAAGTCTTCAGAGATGGAGAATTAATTTGTTTTTCCAAAAGCAGCAAGAGCTTAGATTCACTGCCCCCCTCCCGCCCTTCCCTCCCCCTCCCCAGCCCCACTGTCGGGCATGCTCCCTTTTCTGGTCAGCTTTGTGGACAGGATAACTCCTAGGATCCGGGTTTTAAACACAGCTTGTTTGCTAGATTTCTGTTAGGAATCTTCATTTGATTGTTTTCTGGTTTCGTCCCGGCTGCCCTGAACCCATGGTCCTCCTGCCTCAGCTAGAACTAAAAGAAGGGACACATATCTTGTTTGTAAAACCTAATACTATTTAAAAGTGTGCTTCTTCTTCTTCTTCTTCTTCTTCTTCTTCTTCTTCTTCTTCTTCTTCTTCTTCTTCTTCATCTTCTTCTTCTTCTTCATCTTCTTCTTCTTTTATTTAAACAATCTTTAAGTTGTATGACTACCAAAGCAACAAACTGGGAAGCATAAACACCAACAAGGCACAGACAACCCAGATCCCCAGGTGTTCTGGGACTCACCTACTTTTGCTGTTCCTCCCATGGACTCAAGAGAGCCGTTTAGCTTCCTAGGCTCTCCAATTTTCTTATGTGAGTTACTAGATTAAAGAATCAATGCCCCCCCCATGCAGGATTTACAGCATATCTTCAGAAGAGAAAATTTTTTTGTTCCAAATAAGTGTTGCCGTGACAACCCAGGCCCACTGAAAACTTGAATACGTTAGAGCCGCTAAATACTAAGGAAGGGAAAGTTGAAAGGTCTGCTGTAGTACAAACGTTGTAAAAACTTCCTGACATGGTAACCGGTCAACCAAGCTCAAGGGTTAGGGGAGCCTTCGACATGAGGGGTAGACAGAGACTCTGTCAGAACATGGTCAGTCTTTGGAGCCAAGCCTCTGGACCCTAGAGTCTGAACAAAAGGAACTGGAGGTGCTTTGTCACCACCCCCCAAGGGACTGTAGATTCAAGTCACTGCTCCCCGAAAGGAGGACCATCCCATACATTTCGAATAGCAGGGAGACTGGTCAACTTTGTGTAGTCATGGCTACTTGGCATCATGAGAGGCCTCAGTTGAGAAGCCTAGAAGCCCTAGACTGAAAGCTTAGCCTGCTATGCTGTGACTTTGCACAGACTGCTTCATTTCTTCAAGCCTGAGCATCCTCTTGTAGATGACAGCTGCCATTGTTCAGGAGCATCCCGCCGACACTGCACACAATGTCTTGAGCAGTGTCTTACACAGACTAGATACCCCACAAGTTACAGATCTTCCAGTTCTGGGCTCTCTGGGGGTGGTCTATGTCAATCCCTAGAAAATATTGCTGGGAACCGTCTTGCATTGGCCAAGAGAGACAGATTCGAATTACCTCAGAGCCCTCCTGAGAAGGAGTTCCAACTCCTGAGGGCTGGAGGAAGAAGGAAGAGTAGAAGGAAGGTTCTCTTCATCCAGGCCCTGACCTGACTCATTCCCCTGGCCAGAGGGAAGGGAGGACTGGGAAGGACTTTAGGAATGAAGGGGACTGTGAAGTGACTTGGCGCTTATCAATGTGCTGATAACAGCTAGTTGGGGTGGGGAGAAGCATGTGCCCTATAAAATAAAATAAAATTAAATTTAAAAAACAAGCGAGAGAGAGAGAGAGAGAGAGAGAGAGAGAGAGAGAGAGAGAGAGAGAACTCTCTGTGCTGGATGAAGCAAGCCAGCTGGAGGATATTTAGGTCTACACTCCCTCCAAAACCATTTATTTGCCTTCCTGGTATGGAAGGAGTGAGGAGGTTAATTGTTTCTGCGTAAAAGGAAGTAAAATAAGAAAACCCAAACTGGAGACTGACTGTCCCATGACTGTCAGAGTTCTCTCAGCTGACGCTTAAACTGTCCCCTCTCATCTCCCAAACCAGAAGGATGATTCTAGAAAAGGTATTTTCACTAATAGTGTCAATCTTGGTAAACAATACACTCCCTCCCAAATCACACAGCGCCCAAAGGAAAAGCGGAGGAAGCCCTAAGGAGACTCCATGGTAATTGTCCTTTTTGGAGTCCAGGATTTTGAACCATCCTTGGGGATCTCACGGACTTCACAATTTTGGGGGTTCCAGAAGAAAGAAAAGCCAGGAAAGCAAGTGTCGCCTGTAGGTGGGTGACAGCTTATCTCTACGTGACTGTCTGTTATTAAAAATAATGGGTCAAAGGATCATATCATTACGTGGAAAGAGGTCATTATTTGTTACACCATCTCACTTTAAAGGGATTCCTTGGAACAATGACGAACAGCAATTAGGATGGAGACTCAACTTTCACAGACATACTCTCAGTGACCCTGTGCAGTGCAGTGGGGGTCAGGCGACTTGCAGCAGGGAGCACGTAATGGAGAGTAGTCTATCATCAAGACCACTAGGCTAGAGATGCTAAGTGTTGGACTTCAGTCTTAGGTAGGATGAATATTTTGCCATGGAACTCAAAAGAGGTATTCATTTCTAAGAGGTCCTTCCTCATCTAAACAATGGCAATGCTAGACCAAAGGATTCCTAGGATTCCAGAGATAGTGTATGGTAAAGGATTTACCTAGCATATCTGAGGCCCTAGGTTTCATCCCCCAACAACACACACACAGTAAGAGTAAGGATCAAAGATTCCCCTTCATAAGAATTAAAGGAAAAAATGTAATAAATGTACTGAATTTTGTGCATTTTGATAATAAAAAGTTTTGCTAATAAAAAGACAGAAAGACAGGTGGGGCAGAAGAGATAACTTGGCAGTTAAGTCCTGAGGTTGCTCTTAAAGAAGACCGGGATTCAGTTCTGAGCGCTCACATGGTAGATCATGGCTATCTATTACTCCAGGGGACTGACATTCTTCTTCTGAACTCTGTTAGTGCCAGGCATACACGTGCTGCTCATAGACACATGCAGGCAAAATACTAACACGCATCAAATGGAATTTATCTGAGCAAGGAGAGGAAGAGGAGGAGGAGGACAAGAGGGAGGATGACAACTACAATAACAGTGGCAGGTACCCATGCTCCGTGTGTCCAACAGTGTGGCTGCGTAGCTGCCCAGTGGTGGAGTGCATGCTCAATGTGCTCACCTTTGTAACTAATGATAAGACTGATGCCCTAAAGGTCATCCTTAACAGTTATCCGGAACAACTGCTGGTACGGGTTGGTAATCCCAGCATCTGTAAGATGTGAGGGTTAGGTGTTACAAGTCAATCTCAACTCTACGTTGAGCTGAATGCTAGCCTAGGCTGCCTGAAAGCTTAACTCAAATAAAGTTGGGTTGTTTTGTTTTGTTTTGCTGTTGTTGTTTTCTGGAAACATCTATCTACCTCAACTCCTGACACATAGTAGTCCCTGGAATGAGAGGGTCAGAATTTATAGATATATGTATAAAATAGCTTAAATGTTTTATCTATATTAGCTAAATGTTAAAGACAAAGATTACTGGAAAGGGGCATGGTACCTTCCTGAAAAGACAAGAACAAAGGATGAAAAGGAAAAGAGGAAAGAATCTATGTAAAATGAAAAGAACGGGAGAAAAGTGGAATGAGTTTGTTTATCTGGCTTGGTTTTGCTAGAAACGCAAACCAAGAAGAGAGGATTTCACCTCCAAAGCCAGCTCTGGCTAGGACTGAAGTGAGGTCTGGTGCGCCTCTGATGTGCATCCTGGAAGGCCCCCACCATATTGGTGGTAAACTGACCCTGGGCTGCTCCATGGGACGCTAGAGCCCAGTGTGAACAGCACTGTAGAGAATATTCTGTGAGCTAATAAGGAGAGAATGAGTAGCCAAAGGGTAAAGAGAAAGATGAGGCAGCCAGAGGAGCCCCAGGCAGGACAGGTGATGCTTCCAGAGGCCTGCTCTTCTCCCACCCACCCTTGTCTTTGCACAGGCCAAGGGACAGGCATGTCCCCAGGGGGAAGCACTTCCTGCTTCCTGGGAGACTGGAACAGACAGCCTCTCCTGCTGTAGCCAAGAAATCTGTTTATGCTCAAATATATGATCTCATGAGGAAAAGAAAACTGAAAATGTTGACAAAACTCGGGGAAGTAGGATTGTAGGTGATTTCATCTTTTTTTTTTTTCTTCGCTGTTCATCTGCTTGTCTTTTTGTTGTTGGTCGAGTTAACATTTGTTTGAGATGGGGTTTTGTGCATCCCAGGCTGGTTTTAAACTCATGTAACAGAGAACAGCCCTCTACTTTTTGGTCCTCATCCTCTGTGTCCCAAAGGCTGGAATTTCGGTTCTGTACCATGGTGCCTGGTGCTGGTTCCTGTCTCTGAGACTGGAGTCTTGCTGGAATACCCAACCTGGCCTCCAGATCCAGGGCTCAAGTCGTCATCTTGAATCAGCCTCCAGAGGAGTTGGAGGTTCAGGCACATGCCACCATGGCCTGCCCTTGTACTTTCTTAATGTTTTGGTTTATTTTGGAGACAGTCTTGTGTAGGCCAAGCTGACCTTAAGTTCTTGTTCATCCTGCCTCTGCATCCCAAGTGCTGGAAGTATTTGTATGCATTACTACACCTTCCTGTGTACATTTTCTTAGTTATTAAAATAAATCTGTTACTTTTACAACAAGATACAAACTTCTTTTTCTTAAAACAAAAAATGAAAACAAAACTCAGATGACTGAAACCAAAATAATTGTTCCCTAAGATTCAAGGACAATGCCACCCATGATGGGGAATATAGTCTTGGACCTCAGCAATTTCCTGCTTTCAAAAGTCACCTGCCCCTGTCTTTTTTAGTATTTATTTGTTTATTATTTATTTACTACGGTAGGTGTTTGTGCCTATGACATCAGGACAGACTATAAACTCCTGGAGGGCAGAAACCGTGTCTTGTTCCTCTAGCACCCTTGGCATTGCATAAGCATCTGTTGAATAATGATTGTAGTCATCAGACATCAAAGCCTTCCTCCCCTGTCCCTTCCCAGCTATCTGCCAGCTCCGTCTCCACCTCCTGTCGTTGGCACTTGCCAGGACTCAGCACTGCGTCCTGTTGTTCTAGAGATGAAAGAGCTGTGTAGCCTGCTGATCACTGTCTGACCGGGTGCCATCATGTGTCAGTCTTCCCAACGGCCCTTGGGTTTGGAGGCAATCTCTGCAGATGTGGAGAAGTGACTCCAAACCCATAGTTAGTCCCTGCAGGGCTGGCAGCCTGCTGTCTGGTTCATGTAATAACAATATTAACCCTCAAACTGCTGTTTCTCTGAACCTCTTCAAAGACTTTTACAGCCATTAACTAATTAAGGCACAGCCCTGCCCTGGTGACTACAGTTATAATTCTCACCTTACAGGTGGGGAAACTGAGGCAAGTGTTAAGTGCTACATGCCAGAGTCAGGTCTTGGGCCAGATTCTGAAGTGACAGGTGCCTGGTTCTGTGTCTAAACCACTCCATGCCATCACACACCCTGCTGTGGCTGCTACTGGGGAAATGTTTCCTGAACAGGGGAGTAGGTCTCCTCATAAAATTACTTCTGAGAGAAGATTTGAATGTCTTCCTTCTATACTTCTGTAATCTCTAGGCTCAGGATGAGTTCAGCTTCAACCAGAGACAACAAAGAAATACAACAGAAAGGGGGAACAGACGGGGGGGGAGTTTAACTCCTTTCTTATTTATTTATGCCACGGTGCTCACGGTGGAGGGTCTTTCCTTCTACTGTGTGGCTTCTAGGGTTTGAACTCAGGTCATCAGGCTTGGTGGCCTTTACTAGCAGAGCGAATTTTGAAGCTCCGATTTGTTTCTTAAGATAGGGTCTCTCTCTGGGACCTTGGAGCTCACTCATTCACTGTGTACCCTAAGACCTCAGTGTCTGCCTTCCCCCGCTCTGAGATTACAGGTGTGCAGGACAGGCCTGGTGTTTTACCATGGGTGCTGTTGACCAAACTCGGGTCCCAGGGTCAGCAACAGGCACTTGACCAGTGAGCTTATCTCTAGCATCCACCACACAAGATTATTATAAAGACTAGTGTGCCTCTCTGTTCCCTGTGGTCTGTGACCACAGCGTAGGAAGAATGGCAGTGGTAGGTCCAAAGGGCACATCTGGAAGGATCTTGCTTGCTCCAGTTCTGTAGAGAAAATAGGGACGAGGCTCTAGGGAAGAGGTAGCAAACACAATTCTATACTTAGCATAAAAGAAAGCAAAGATAAAAAGGAGAAAGGAATTTGATGAATGAAAGATTAAGTTGAGGAAAATGATTTTTATTGACTGTTAAGTAAGACAACTTCCTACTCTCAGAATCAGGTAACTTTCAGAGAAAGATTCTTGGCAAGATTGGGAATCCTAGATAACAAGAAACTCAATCTACCTCCCATAGAGTGCATAGTTCCTATGCTTTAAAAGAGAGAAAAGAACTCGTGCGTGTCTGAGAGGGCAAGGTAGTGCAGTGCTCAGGAGGCAGAGGCAGGGGTATTGCTGCAGTCTGAGGCCAACCAGGTGTACATAGTAAGACAGACACACTGAGAGAAAGAAAGGAAAACAAGAAGGAGAGGGGGAGGAAGAGGGAGGAAGAGGAAAGGCAACTCTGGTAGCCAGAAAGGTTAGTTCTGAGGTAAAGTGCTGGTCTAGACTTGGGTTCAGTCCCAACACTGGGTGAAAAAAAGGGAGGAAAAAGAAAGAAAAGAAACTCTTGAATGAACCATAAGCAGTTAGCATGTGCAAGGTATAAGCACTTCCATTCATGACGCCACAGGAAGCCACATCAAACTCATTCCAAAATAACTGGCAACACAGTTGAAAACAAAACATATGCCAGAATAAAACGAAAATCTCCCTATTACAGAACGATCTAACTTTGTTTCCAAAGAAAATACCAGAAAAAAATAAAACTATGAATATTTAAGTCATAATGCTCATTTTTTATTGTTGATGAGATTATGGTCATGCATATTAAAGAATTATTTTTGTTTGTTTTGATTTGACTTTGTTTGTCTCTTGTTTTTATTTATGTGTATATGTGAGAGAGAAAGAGAGATGGAGAAAAAGAGAGAGAGAGAAAGAGAAAATAGTCCAGGTTGACTTTGAACCATGAACTTGTGGGATATCCTCCTGCCTCTAGGATCATACTAGGATCACACATGTACCAAGATTTTCTTTACTCACAAAATAGCTTAAATTCCTGATCCTCTTTCCTCCCGTCCCAGTGTTAGGACTACAGCATGTCTCTAGTGTTTTGCAGTGCAGCTCAGGCAGGCCTAGAACTAGCTATACAGTCCAGGCTGGCTTTGAACTTACGATCCTCTTGCCTCAGCCTATTGCACTGGGATCATTATTGTCACCAAGCCTAGTATGTTCCGTATCTTTATTTGTTCAAACTGGACACTGTAATCCTAGCAAAAAGTTCACAACACAGTCCCATGAACCAAGGAACGGGCTTATAAAAGCAGTGGGGATGCGAAGGTCACTGTCCAATAAACAGTTTAGAAGTTGACTGGTATCCTCAAAAGCAGGAACTGAGGCCAGAGGATGCTTCTCCGTTTTAGCAGTTTCTGCTTTTCTATCTGTAAACTTAAAGAACTGGACAAAAGTTACAACTTAACTTTGTGAGGCTTCGTTGGCCAGTTGCTTGGTTGGTTCTGACAGTTTTGAGACAGGTTGCCAGTGTCACAGCCCAGACTGGTCTTTAACTATACCTAGCTAAAATTTAGTTTTTAACTAAGTTGTTAACATTAATTTATGTGGTCATGTATGTGTATGGGACTATGTGTACGCCACAGCACACGTGTGGCGGTCAGAAGACAACCTGAGGAAATCAGTTCTTCCTTCTGCCATGTGGGTCCCAGAGACTGAACTCAGGTCTTCAGGCTTAGCAGCAAGCTCCCTCACTTCGTCTCAACAGTCCAAAGTTTGCTGCTGTTGCTCTGGTTGGTTTGTTTGCTCTTTTCTAAAGACAATAATAATCAATTATTTTGATTTCTTTCTTTATTTATGTGTTGAGTGTTGTGTCTGGGTGGAGGACTTTGATTTCAGTGAGAGAGACAGGATCTTTGTCTGCTGCCTAGGCTGGCCTGGATGGCACTATACAGACCAGGCTCGCCTCAAACTCACAGCCATCCCCTGACTCAACCTCCTGAATGTCTGAATTACAGTCATGAACCACAGCCTGCATATTCTCTCTCTCTCCCTCTCTTCTGTGTGTGTGTTTCTGTCTCTCTCCGTGTTTTTATCTCTCTCTGTGTCTCTGTTTCTCTCCCCTCCCTCCTCTAATACTTATCTTCTAGAAACTGAGTTCTACCTCGCCCGTCATTTGCTGTCTCTTCTCTCTGGCCCACACTTGTCACCTCCCTTCTCTCTGTCTCTGTCTCTGTCTCTTTCTCTACACACACACACACACACACACACACACACACACACACCAGGGTCTTACTTCAGAACTCACTATGTAGCTCAAGGTGGTCTTGAACTAATGACCCTCCTTCCTTGATGTCCTGAGCGTTCAGATAATTAATGCACACAGTCAGTGTTTTTATAGTAACCTCGTTTGCCCATGAAAACAAAACAAAACTGATGGACCAAGTTTCACGGAATGTGAGAGAAAGGTGAAAAATTAAAATAAAGAGGAGCATGGACAGTCATCACCCACTCCTCCTGCTCCACAGTTACACTGGTAGATCTACTTGATGGACTCAGCACTGTGGACAAGCTAATGCCAGCCTCCAGACAACAGAATCCCTCCCAGGAGAGCTCAGAACTCTGACAATGGAGGTGGGTGAGGGGTATACAGCAGTGAGGCTGGGGATTAGGGGTTCAGTTTCTCCTTACTGAGCATTCCCCAATGCTAGGCACCATACGGATACCTCCACACAGCCCAGCCTCCCATCTTCTCAACACCCCAGGAGATGGGTTGTCTTCATTTTCAGCAGAAGAAAGTGGGGCTAAATAAGATCAAATGACTGGCCCGAGCTCACCTCACCGGCAAGGGGAACAGCTGCCTGACACTCTGCACTTTAACAAACCAGTTCACCAGTTTCCTGGCCTGATACTGGGCCAGGACAGCCAGTCACAACCTCACTCTGAGCTCAGGGAACCAATAGTTCCTCCTGATGATTTGAACTAAGGGAGTGAGCAGGGAATAACAAAGCAGTTTCCTAAAGGCATTTGCTGCACACTTGGTGGGAGAGGAAGCAGCAATAGTCAAAGAACTTGAGATGTTGGTGATTTGTCACCTAAATGCAACGACAAAGCTACTCAAAAGATAGCACACAGCCCATAATGTTTTCCCAAAGCTTCACCTGTCATGGAGTTTCCGCACCACATGCCCCCCACCATAGACAAAAAGATCTATCTGCCACTCAGTGAAGCTTCTCTAATGCCTAGGACTTTGGAAAACATCCCCAAGAAAGGACAAAACTCAATGGTGAGCTGGTGGGATGTGCCTGAAATCCCAGCCACTTGGAGAATAAGGTGGGCAGACCACAAGCTTAAGACCATCCTGGGCTACAGAGTGAGTTCAAGGCAAGTGGGGGCAGCTTAGAAGACCCTGCCTCAAAATAAAAAGTAAAAACAGTGCTGTCGGGTATAACCCAGTGGTAGAGCATTTGCCTATCATACGTCAGGCCCTGGGTTCAATTCTCCAGTCCTGGAAATTAAGGTATAGTTGTTTGTGTCACAGCCGTCCTCAAACATGGGACAGATACAAGAGAAAATTGTTCGGCTTCCAGTTCAAAGCCAGGAGCAACAAGGAAGGTTGCTACTTGCTGTTCTACCAGTAGGTGTTTATATTTTGTTTGTTTGTTTGTTTGTCAATCGGACATCTGAAAGTTGTCAATCAAAATGAGCAACTTTCATCTCAGCTTTGCTTCCTTCCAAGCCCCATCTGAGCTGCAGGGACTGACGGAGTTATCTCCCCAGATCAGAGGTGGGGGACACTTTCAGCAGCCCCCTTTCCTCTGGGATGGCTCAGCCCCAAGGAAGGAGAGAAAGGACATTGAGATGCGGAGGGGAGGTTGCCTTTGCTAATGGTGCCGGTTATTACTTGCTGAAAAGCCCAACTGCCCATTCAGCACAGCTCCAAATTCCCAGAGCAGCATGGGGAATGCCCCGAGTCATTCTCAGGGGAGTCAGCCCAAACTGCCCCTTGCCAGCATCAGATAACAGCTAGATGATAACTTACAGGTACCTGGACTGGAGCCTCATGCTGTATTTGATCCTGGTGAGGCATCTGATGCCTTCCTAATGTGAGTCCTCTTTGATGTCTGAGATTCTGAGGAGGATAAGGAGGAGTCTTCAGAGGTGACTCCTAGCTCCTGGCCAGCTTTGTACCCTGCCTGGTCCCTTTGGGACTCTCTTGCAGCTCATGGGACTTCCTCCTATCCTGGAAGCCCCAATCTCAAGCAGCCCCGTTCCCAGGGTCCATACCAGTTTCTAGAATGAGCACCCAGGGAAACCTTTCTCTGTGTGTGTTGGGGAGATGAGCCTGTGGCCACCGTAGAAGTTTTGTCATTGCTGCTGCTGTTGTTCTCAGTCTCCTGTAGCCCAAGCTAGCCTCAAACTCTCTACGGGACTTGAGATGCTCTTGAACCTCTCATCCTCTTGCCTCTACTTTCCAATTTTCCAAGTTCTGGATTGTAAGCATATGGTACCCTTATAAGAATAAACAAATTTGTCAGTTGCCAGGGATCTAGCCCAGGTCTTAGAACTCTACCAACTGAGCTCCCTGCCCAGCACATTTTGCTGTTATGGATCTTTTTAGAGGTACCGGAAATCAAACCCAGGGCCTTAGAGCTGCTAGGAGAGTCTGCTACTACACCCTCAGCCCTTATCATCACTGTTGGCTTGAGACAATCATGGTAAGTTATCCGTATAGTAGTTTTGAGCTTACTATAACAGAAGTCCACACAGACCTTGAACTTGCAATCCCCCTGCCTCAGCCTCCCGAGTATCTGGGATTGCAAGCCTGAACCACTATGCCCAACAACAAGAGTTCTTTATAGGTGGTAGGTGGGGAAGGGAGACACAGGGTCCTGTGTAGGCCAGGCTGACCTTGAACCTGCAGTGGAGCTGAGGCTGGCCTTGAACACCTGATGATTCTCCTGCCTCTACCTCTCCAAGGATGTAATTACAGTTGTGTTCCACCATGCGTGCCTGAGAAGGAGCTCTTGTTTTAAGAAGACCAAGGTGCAATGTGGTTAAAAAAAAAAAAAAAAAAGACTCTGGCTTCTAGAAGCTTCTGTAGACTCTCCCTCTTCTGTCATTGTACAGGATGTCTATTCCTCAAGTGGCTTTCACTAACTAATTCAGCATTGTGTAGTTTAGGCTGTAAACTCGATATCCTATTTAGTATTCAATCACAAATATTTATGAGTTGGCCCTCCCAGGAGCTCTTTTTCCATGACTAGCAGATAACTGGGAGCTGGCCAGCCCTCTTGAGAAGGGGAGGGAGGTTGGCAGAAATAGGGGCTGCAGGAACTAAGCTTGGCCTCTTCCTTGTGGAGTCACTGAAAATCCCCAAACTTTCAGCCCGGGTGGGAAACCCAAGAACAAATGTTATTGAACTTGTGTTCCTTCTGCCTCCAGCTCCTGAGTGCTGATCTACAGGTGTCGCCACCACACCCTGTTCCTCCCAGCCCTGGGAATATTAAACCAGGGAGTCACATCCACTGATCCCTTCGGAGGCACAGCCATTGTTACAGCTACTGTTGGAGGTACATGGTTAACTCTGTTTCCAGCTTTTAGACTACAAAAGAAAATACTATATTAATCAAATTTACATGTGTGCACATTCTCGCACACACACACATACTTAAGAACAACCGATAGCTTGAATATGAAAGTAAGATCATTTAATTGGGTCTGATAAGCCAAGGTGGGGTAAACTGCCTAGGCTGGACTTCGAATACCACGTGGAAGTCTTGCAGCGTCTCTGGGAAGTCCTAACCACCATAGTTGGAAATGAGGGATTTTTGTCAATCCGATGACCTATTTCTCCCCAGCAAGTAGATTAGCTGCCTTTGGGGGAGATCAGAAGGTTTAGAAGGGGCATACTGGATGAATCCTCTGGTTTCTGCTGTTCCCTCTCCCACTAGAAAAAAAAAACCACAGGAAAAAAAAAACAATAGGCAAGAATCCAACATAATGAAAAGTAAGATTCTTCAGCTAGAGCCCTTTCTTGCAGAATGACATTTTTCTCAGGATACTGTTTAAAGCAAAGGTAATTGCAATGACCAAGAAAATTCCAGACCAGGGACTGGGGATAAAGACCGGTGGTAAAGTATCTGCTTAGCATGTGTGAGGTCCCTGGTTCAATGCCCAGCACTAGAAAGAGGGGGGAAAGAAGTCTCTTGAGCATCTGAGCATGGTTGTTGTCCCAACATGGAAGTCTTGACTACCCAGCAAGTTTGAGGCCAGCCTGGGCTACATGAGACTTTGAATCAAACAACAAAAAGATCTCAGAAAAGTTTCCCCAGGGAAAGAGCTAGCACCCGAGGTCTGTAGCTGACTTCTGTAAACCTTGGCAAACATCTTTTGGTTCCCAGCTCCCCTCCTGGGGCGGGCATGCAGCAGCTCGAGATAGCCCCTCCCTCCTGCTTCTGGGGGGTGAAGCCGTCCCAGCAGGTGTCTCTGGCTTTTCTCCTGAGGCAAGACACAAATGCAGGTGCTCTGGCCTCTCCCTTTTTTCCTCCAAGTGGGAGTGGGTGGTTAGGGAGGTGCCCAGCCACTCCCTTCTGCCCCCCAGGCCTGGTGGCAGAAACCTCTACTACCAAGTCTTAGAGCAGAAACCTACCTGTGCCCTCCCTCCCTCACTGCCTTCCCACCAACCCATTTTGATGAGAAGAATCATCCTTGCTGCCTCTCAGGATTTGTCTAGGAAATTAAAACGCTCCCTTAGATGTGAAAGATTCTGGGATCTTTCCACACTCCAGCAACTGAGCCCCCAAGTTGGTTGATACCCACTCTTGAGGCCCAGCACCCAGCTGGACTAGGACAGTACCAACACAGTCAGGGACAGCCCTTGGTCTCCTGGAACTGGCAGTCGGACTCTCTACATGCTGCTCTCACATTCCAACTTGAGAAACTCTCAGAGCCTTAGCCAGTCTGAGCCACAAGAAGACTTTGGGGAGGCAAATCCTTTCCTTCCCACAGCAGGGATGGCACAGGAAGGAGAATTCTCCAAGGACCTTCAGAGACATGGAGAAAGGTGGCAAGCAGGTTTCTCCTCAGATTAAAAAAGAACTTCAGCAGCTGGGCATGGTGGCCCCTAATCCCAGCTCTCCAGACTGAGACTGGAAAAGTGCCGTGAGTTCAAGGCCAGCCTGGACACAGACCAAGAAGGGAGCTCAGCAGGTAGGTAAATATGTTCATCCCTCAGCCTAAGGAGCCGAGTCCAGTCTCTAGGACATACTCTCAGAAGTTTTCCTCTGACGTCCTCATGTGCACTGTAGTGGGTGGGTGCATGTGCATGCATATATGTGCACACGCACGCATGCACACACATACACACACACACACTGAATGTCATCTGTAAGCAAATAAGTAAATAAGTAAAAGAGCTTTCTGTCTAGAATCTTTCACAAGTGGTGGCTAACAAAAAACAGAGGGCGCCTCCAGGAAATTGTTTATTTAACAATATCAAAAACAAGCCAAGAGTGGTCACTTACACCTGTAATTCTAGCACTCAGGAGGTGAAGGGGCAGGGATCAGGATTCAAGGCCACCCTCAGCTACACAGTGAATGTAAAGCCTGCGGGCACTTACATGAGATGCTATCTAAATGAATGAATAAATAAATAAATGGTGTGGGAGTTCCTTCTGTCTATGTGCTGCTTTTATTGGTTAATGACTAAAGAAACTGTTTTGGGCCTATAGCAGAGCTATAGGGGAACAGAGCTGGGGGAGGGAACTAAACAGAATGCTGGAAGAAAGGAGGTGGAGTCAGAGGGAGTTAGACATGCTGAAACTTTGCTGGTAGGCCACGACCTCATGGTGATGCACAGATTAGTGGAGGTGGGTTAAATTAAGATGTAGGAGTTAGCCAATAAGAAGCTAGAGCCAAGCAGTGATTTAAATAATATGGTTTCTGTATGATTATTTCAGGTCTAAACTAGCCAGACAGCCAGAAAACAACAAGCGACCTCTCTCCAGCAAATAGATAGACAGACAGACAGATAGATAGATGACAAATAAATATAGAAAAAAAGACAAGGAACCTCAGGTGGACTGAGGTAACCTCACGACAAGGCTCTCTGTCACTCCAAACCTAGGTCGTCTGGAAAAGTCCATGACCCTGGGTCTGTATGGTCTGTTACCTTACCAGGAGACATATGAACATAACAGCAGGGCACTGTTCAGGGTGAGAATGCTTGAATGAGAATCCCAGAGATTCAAAGTTTTCACCTTAGCCTTGGAAACCTGGAGACAAGGGGGCAAAGAGAGGGAGGAAAACGTCCAGGTGAGAAAAAGCACAGTGAGAGCCAGGCCTCAACTTGGGAGGCTGAGGCAGGTGGGTACAAGTTCAAGGCTTCCTAGAGCTACATAGGGAGATCGCAAGTTTAATGGTAGACTAGACAAGTTAACAAGACCCTGCCTCAAAATATAAGATCTAACAAGACAAGCTAGGGACAGAGTTCTGTGGTGGAGCCCTCAGGTAGCAGTGTGCCTGGTCCTCAGCTCAATGACAGCAGTGAAAAATGAGAAGACAGGGAGGAGGAGGAGAGTGAGGTGAGGCTCCGTGGTAGAGTGCTAGACAAGCACAGGCAGGGGTCCCGGCTCAACCCAACCTACAACACCAAACCCGGAATCAAAGGAAACAGCAAGGCTAAGAAGGCTGAGCAATGACAACAAAACCACCCAGCTGAGTACATCTATCCCCAAGAAAGGACGCAAAAGCTTAATTTGGACTTTTTTTTGGGGGGTAGACCTTTTTTTCTAAATTTTATACATACATACACACACACACAGACATATATATATATATTTATATATATATATATATATGAATTATAATTGTGGTGAGGAGAGGACATGAAGACGTCAGACGTCTGAGTCAGTCTCTGGCTGAATCTGGAGCTCACTAGTTTGGCTATACTGACCGGTTAACAACTCCAGCAATACACAGTCTGCACTTCCCCACAACCCTGGGGTCACAGACACACACACACATACACACACACACACACACACACACACACACACACACAGAGCTTTCTATTGTAGGTACTAGGGATCTGAACTCAGGTCCTCATGTTTGTGTGGGAAGCATTCTTACTCACTGAGTCATCTCCCCAGCCCAGGTAGTTTGTTTTCAAGACAGGGTTTCTCTATGTAGCCCTGGCTGTCCTGGTACACGATCTGAAGACCAGGCTGGCCTCAGACTCAGAAATCTGCTTGCCTCTGACTCCGGAGTGCTGGGATTAAAGGTTATGCCACCACTACTAGTTGACTTTATCTTTCTTGTTTTGTTTATCTGTTTGTTTAAGACAGGGAATGACTGTGTACAGTCCTGATAGGCCTCAAACTCTTGAATTCACAGAGATCTGCCTACCTCTGTCTCCCAAGTGTTAGAATTAAAGGGGTGCACACTTCTATATCCAGAAAGATGGTTTATTTTAATCCAGATTAGTGTTTTGTAGTCTCTAACACTGGGATGAAAATTAAACAGGATGCTGGAACAGAGAGGGGACTCAGCAGGTAAAGGGAAAAAGCAGCTGCTGCCAAGGCTGATGATCTGAGTTCATTCCCTCGTACCTAAGTGGTCAAAGAGAAAATCAACTCCCCAAACTTATCCTCTGCCCTCAAAGTGTACACATACACACTGCAACTAAATTAAAATATAATTAAAATTTTTGATTGAGCCAGATCTGTTTCTTGATAGCAGGGAAGAAAAAAAAGAGGAGAACCATGGGGGCAACAGGACTGGAGCCGAAGCGGAGAGTGGAAGGGAAGAAACACTCTATTCTTGCTCTGTTCTCAGTGGGAAAGAGATACCCTCAGCCAGGCCGAGCTTTGCTGAAGTTCCAAAGGCTCCAGCAACTTTCTGCCGGCACTCTGACCACTGGATATTTGGGTTAAGAGGACATTTTGTCCAAAACATTTGTCCTTGAACAATTTGGAATTAGTCCTAAGAATAATCCATTTCATTAAGCTCCCACCTGTCTCCCTACCTCTATTATCTGCCGAGCAGTTTGAATGATGACAGCAGAGTTCCCTGGCGTTTCTCTTCTGGTACATCTTCCCAGCACAGTTAACAATTAGCTACTCTGTCCAGCTGTGCTAGAGGCAGGTTGACAGCTGACAGGGAAACCATTTTGCAGAGAGGGAAGCTGGGGCACTAACTAGAAGTGCTGAGGCTGAGAGGCAGTTGAAGTCATAAGAAAAGAAGGGTCCTCCTCCAGGAGCCTGAGTGTTCTAGAATCACCAGAATCCAATACCTAGGGAAGGAAGACTTCCCCTTCCCTCCAGCTCCTTTAGGAAGAAGGAGAATTCTGTGATAGTTCATCTTGGCACAATTCAGAGTACATTTTGAATATCCTTCCCGAAAGGGTGTCACCATCAAACATTGTTATCTTGGAGATCTGCTGCTTGCTACCTTACTGCCTGTGACATTCCCTAAAAGCAGTGGAAGTAGGGCTGGAGAAAACGAAATTCCAAAGAGTCTTGCACAACTTCCAAGAGGTTCTTCCCTTTTCCGACTCACAAGTGAATGAGTATATCAGATCTAAAAAGACAGCCAGAGATCCCCCCCCCATACTTCTATTTGCACAGGAAAACAAAGACTCTCCAAGGGTCATGTGACCAGCTCAGGAGCACTCCTAGGAGAGTAAAGAGCCTGCTTACAATAGCAGGCTCCTGCTGTCCAGTCACCACAGTCATGACCCATTGGTACTACATTTCACAGGAAAATACTACAGTCAGGTGACCCCTTGGTACTGCATTACACAGGAAAATACTACAAGCATGGAGCTTATCAATTTGACCTCATAACTACAATTTGAGTGATTTAATATAATCAGCAATATCACCTTGAAGTAAAATAAAATAAAATAATAAAGCAGTCCAAGAGTCTCAAAGAAACAAGGAATGTGATGGAGTGCGTGCCTTTAATCTCAACACTTGGGGGGTAGAACCAAGCAGATGTCTTGTTTAAGGCCAACCTGGTCATACAGTAAGTTCAAGGCCAGCCAGGGCAACACAATGAGACACTATCTCAAAAACAAGAAAACAGAAAAAAAAGAGAGAAAAGAAGGAAGGAAGGAAGGAAGGAAGGAAGGAAGGAAGGAAGGAAGGAAGGAAGGAAGGAAGGAAAAAAGGAAGGGGAGAGAAAGAAAGAAAGAAAGAAAGAAAGAAAGAAAGAAAGAAAGAAAGAAAGAAAGAAAGAAAGAAAGAAAGAGGAAGGAAGGAAATGTAAAAGCTGGTATATGGTGTGCACGCCTTTAATTCCAGCACTTAGGAGGCAGAGGCAGGTGGATCTCTGTGTGTTTGAGGCCAGCCTGGTCTACAAATTGAGTTTCAGAACAGCCAGGACTATTGTACTGAGAAACCGTATCTTGAAAAAACAAACAAACAAACAAAACCAAAACAAACAAAAAGCTGGTATAGCAGCAACACCTATAATTCTAGCTCCCAGGAGGCTAAGGCAGGAGGACTGAAAATGTTTGGGACCAATCTGAGCTACAGTGAGTTCCAGATCAACTCGGGCCACAAAGTGAGACTCTGTCACAAACAAACAAACATTGCCCTGAAATTTATAGTAACATCAGCTGTCTCTAGGTGGTGAATGCTGCAACAGCAGCTATGCGGAAGGCTAAGTAGGAATCACAAGTTCAAAGGCATCGTCAGAGTCCTGTGTCAAGTTAAAAGATAAGATAAAAACAAACAAACAAACAAAAAAACCAAGTGCAGATATGCTGTCTTTCCTGCAACTAATTCTACCCTGTTGTATTTTATTGCATTTTGTGATGATAACGTTGGAATGTGCTAGGGAGCTGCAAGCAAGGAATCCTTGGGATTAGCAAAGCATCTTTTCAGAAAGCCAGTAATTCCTTCTGCTGCTCCTGAATCAGTTGGACTCCAACTGCAACGTATATCAGTCCTAAAAATTCTTCCTAGTCTAGGGAAGCAGCTAGGAAAGAGAGCACTGGAGTTGGGAAAATCCCAGGGATGATCAATCTGCTTCCTTCCTGGGTTCTCCTGTCTTCATCTATGTTCTTCATCACCAGAACACAGCCCCAAGCACAGACTGCAGAGATTTTATAGGAGAAAACCAAGGGCTAGCAAGGCACATAAGGAAGTCTAACCTAGTGATGAGTAGATGGTATTGGCACCAGGGAAGGAGCCCCGTGGCAGAGCGCTGTCCTAGTATGCCCAATGCTGTGGGATTGATCACCAACACTACAAAAAACAAACAAACAAAACAAACAAAAAAAAACAGGTGAAACAAACAGAACTAGTCACGACTTCTCATATAGTCCAACAAAAAGCAATATTAAGCACAGGAGAAGGAAATCAAGATAAGCTCATAAAAGGTGGGGAAGAAATTATAATTGATCAAGAAATTAAACTCTTTAATTGATGAGCACATTGGTTGTGGAACTGGCTGCTTTGGTGAGTTATCTGTTTGCTCTTTGTTTATTTAAGATGGCGACTTTAAAGGCCCAGGATTAGTTTCAAGGGGGAAATATAGCAGACCTCATTCATGAGTAAGGGACACCTGGTGAGACACTTTCCCAAAGCTGCTATAAAAAAGGCTAAGAAGGTTATACTAGAATTTTCTCCCAAGTCCATGATTACTAAATCAATCCATCCTCTTTATAGAGAATCCGTCGAGGAACCCATGCACAAATAAGAACCAACATGACCCCCACCACACAGGGCACAGAGAAGTGTTCCTTGGTCTCCCAAGTGCTGCAGAAGAGAGTCTATTCCAGGGCAGAACACTTCCGGTTCAAGAAAGCCAGGGTGCTGTCATGTAAGACGGTGCATCCACGTAGCAAGATGAATAAGGCCAGCTTGGGGACCTGGAAAATAACAACTCCATGCTCCCAGGGCCCTTTCCTGCAGGGTAACCGGGTCTTACCCTGGGGAGCTGCAGCCAGGCTCAGACTCCTCCTGGAGCTGCTGCAATGAGAGACACCCTGTGCAGGTGAGGGTGGAGTACTCAGTACTGACAAATGAGAAAGCATCACCCTGGGGCACTCCAGCTCCTAAATCTTCAGGAAAAAAAAAAACTGAGAGGAATTTTCCACTGCCCCATTAATCAAGAGAGCAGCAGGCACGGAGCAGGAATCTCCATGGCCTGCATTCCAGGTCATCCGACCCACCCAGCCCACTGATCATCACCACTTCCCACTTGGTGGTTCTTCCTATGTATAATAGCTTCGACATTCTTAAAACCTAACACATAAACTGGATAGCAGGCTGAGGGGCCTTAACACCATAACATTTCAGTAGAAGAAACAACCAGAACATTAGAGGTAGGGACTTCCGTTCAAACCTCTTCCCCTTCCCCATCATTTCTTGGGGTGGCCAAACACTCCTGCGATTCAACCCTTTGATGAAGCCTATCTCTGCCTCTGTGTTTCTCTTATGCAACAGCCCTGAAGAGGGGCTAAGAGGTCACTCCACCACACAAGTAATTTAACATTTTTACAGGTTGTCTGTAATGAAAATATTTTCCCCATAAAGTTGTTATGAAGATTAAATGAGATAAAATGTATGCAGAACCTGACACATTCACAGTGATTGTAGTCATTCAAGTCTAGCAAGTCATTCATTCACCTACCATCTTCCTTCTTTTCTTTCCTTCCTTCCTTCCTTCCTTCCTTTGTTTTTTGGAGACAGGATCTCCTGTAACCCAGGCTAGCCTTAAAACTTTTTTTTTTCTTTTGTTTTTCGAGACAGGGTTTCTCTGTGGCTTGGAGCCTGTGCTGGAACTAGCTCTTGTAGACCAGGCTGGTCTCGAACTCACAAAGATCCGCCTGCCTCTGCCTCCCGAGTGCTGGGATTAAAGGCGTGCGCCACCACCGCCCGGCACCTTAAACCTTCTTTGTAGTCAAGGAGGAGTAGCGGAGGTCTGTGCCACCAAACCTTCAGTGCTGGTGATCAATTTCAGGGCCTTTCGCACGCTAGACAAACATTCTGCCAACAGAGCTGTGTCCTCAGCCTAATTCAATAGTTGTGTTCATGGCCGCCATGCCCCCCCAGGACGCGTGGTGGTTTCTACCTTCAAGGTCATCCAGTTGGAGAAACAAATACTAAAAACAATGATTATGTTGTGAGGTGTACATGACAATCACCGTTTTATGAAGTATCTTTGAATCTTCCCAGGAATGTGACTTGACAAATATTGGTGTGTCCAGTTTACAGTTGATGCCTCTGAGGTCTAGAGGTCACCTTGTAGACTTCAACTTAAATATTTTGAGCTTGATCACAGCTACGTCTTGTTTTCTTCTGTTTTATGGGGACAGGGTCATAGTAGGTGGTTCAGGCTAGCCTCAAACACTTGCTGTCATTATTTTAAGACAGAATCTCAAATAGCCTTAAGCTGGTCTCAAACTCCTCTGGAGGCTGCCCTCAAACTTCTGATGTTACTCCAGTGCTGGGGTCACAGGCATGTGTTACCAAGACAGGCCGCAATAATGTCGCTCTTAATTCAGATTTACCCGTCAGGCCCCTTTCTGTCTCAGTGGCGGTTGGGGAGCCTCTCTTAAAGTATCCACCAGACCTTCTAGGAACTTCCTTGTTGTGCCTCACACCTGCTGCTGAGCGCCTCTTCAACCCTGAACATAAACATTCTCACCTATTAGATGTAGAATTGACTCCGCCAGGTCGCTATAAAGAAAGCCACATCACTCAGGGTTCATACTGCTATTAAAACCGCCCTTTGTCTTGATAGCCTTGCCACCAGAATGCTCCTCCAGGACATATGGCCCCTGACTTTAAACTGCCTTGAGGCCATCACTGCTATCTGCTGCCTCTTGCAGCTTGACAGTGGTGATTAAATACCGCTTAGTAAAGAAGTCACAAGGAAGCTGAGTGTCCTCCTACCTGGATGAGTGGAGGGCAGCTCAGAGATATTCCTGCCTCTCAGGATAGAGAACTCACCCATCTTTCCAAGAAAGAGAAAAGAAATCATTCTGCGGAAATCTAGCAGAATAGCCTAATGGGCTCTTTGGGACAACCGGGAGAAGTAGCGTAAACACCGACACCCACTCACTGATGTGGAGGCCCACGTTCCTGCCAAAAGTTAAGAAGTGGAAACAAATATATATATATATTCATCTTTTTCTTTAATTTTTCTTTTGAGGTATTGGGAGTTGAACCCAGGGCCTCACGTACATTAGACGACCACTGAGCCACATCCCCAGCTCTCTTTTCGCTCTTTGTTTTGAGACAGCATTTCACTGAGTTTCTCAGGCTGGCATTGCACTTCATGATCCTCCTGCCTCGAGTCTGAAGCAGCCAGGGTTACAGGTAAGCACACCAGGCCACGCTTAAAGACTCACAGGCCTAAAATAGCTGACTCAGCATTTTAGACCCCATATAGTCAATCTCGGTCTAATGTCTCAGTTCCAGTCCCCAGGCTTCTGAACCCCAAGTTCAAGAAAGCCAATGCTTGCTGCTTGGCAAGCCTTCAGTAGAGTCTACCTGTGTCCCGTACAATCCAAAAAGAGCTCTCCTTGCCCTGCTCTCCACCTCTCCCTATGACTGCTTGACTTCACCTTACTGAGGATGTGGCTCCTTTACAGCTTCCCTCGACTTCTCTGTCCCTCTTCCAACTTCTGACTCTTCTTTCCATTTATCTTTTCTCACGAGAAAGCTGATTCTACCTCTGTGCCCCACCCCTTCTCCCCAAGCTCCCTCTCCCATCCTCTAGGCTTTCTTTCCAGCCAACCCCACCTCCTGAGTGTAGTGTTTGGCTCCTTTCACTTCTCTTGAGTGTCTATTCAATCAAGCATCTTCTGGAATAAGGATTCTTCTTGTGGTCGTCTGGCTCAGCTAAATACCCTACTCTACTCTTTCACAAGTTTGCATAGCTTGGGCTGCCCTTTCTCCAACAACCCATGCTTCTGCCTCAGACAATACCACAGCTACCATGACATCTACTCGAATCTCTGTTCCAGGTCATAGAAGTCAGCCAGCTCCAAGAGTTCCTGTTCTCTTCTCAGGTGTGCAAGTGTGTGTGCATGCATGCGTGCACATGCGTGTGTGTGCATGTGTGTATGTGTGTGTGTGTTTTTCAGTGTCTTCTTCAAGTGTTCTCTGCCTTATTTTAAATATATTTTTAAATAGTGTTTAAGAATTTTAAACATGTATAAACTGCATTTTGATCATATTCATCCCCTCCTCCTCCCCATAACGTCTCCTATCTCTTTACACACTCCCAAGTTTGAATCCTCACGTTTTGTTTATTTGTTTGATGTTTCTTTTTCTTTTTCTTATAGCCCACTGATTCAATTTGTGCTGCCTAAATATTCATGGGTGTGGGGCCACCTTCCTGAGCATACAACCTACCAGGGAACACATCTGTAAAAGCCGACTCTCTCTTTTAGAAGCCACCAGCTGCCAATAGCTCTTCAGCAGGGTTGGGTGCTCAGCTCTTCAGTAGGGTTGGGTGCTCAGCTCTTCAGCAGGGTTGGGTGCTCAGCTCTTCAGTAGGGTTGGGTGCTCAGCTCTTCAGTAGGGTTGGGTGCTCAGCTCTTCAGTAGGGTTGGGTGCTCATGGACCCATGAGCCCCTCTCCTCTCTAGGCTGAAATGTTGATTGATCCAGCTTCCGGTTTGAGACCCCGTCTCTCACTGAAACTAGAAGTCACTGATTCAGCTAAGCTGAATAATAAGTTCTCGGCCTCTGCCCATCTCTGTAACCCCAGTGCTGTAGTCCCTGTTGCTCCCGCCATTTACATAGGTGCTGAGATCCAAACTCGGGTCCTCATCTTTGTGCAGCAGGCGTCTACTGTCTCAACCAGTGGGTCAGGACTCCTTTGTGGCTCAAATGACCTTTTCACAGGGGTCAAACATCAGAGATCCTGCATATCAGATGTTTATATTATAATTCGTAACAGGAGCAAAATGGCAGTTATAAAGTGTCAAAGAAAATAATTTTATGGTTGTGGTCAGCACAACATGAGGAACTGTATTAAAGGGTCACAGTATTAGGAAGGTTGAGAACCATTGGTCTACACCATTTCCCCAGGGCCCTCTTCTCATTCTTTAATCTGAATTTTACAACACTGCATTATTTTCCCAATGCTTATGTATCAAACTCCAGGCCCTGTCTGTGCTAGGTAAACACTCTACCATTGAAATGCATCCCCAGCCCTTCAGTCTCCCTCCGTTAGCTTCCAGGAGGTAGCCTCTCAAACAGCTTTCCCCACCTGCATCTCCAGCCCTGCTCCTTCTGTCTTCTCTCTTTCTTCCAAACTGGGTGCTCATTTGTGAGTCAGTGTTCCCCGCTGTCATGCTTTCTCTTTGGTTCTTCTAGCCTTGGCATGATTGTGTAGATCCTGCAGAGACAACCCCACCTGCTTGTCTGGCCTAACTCCTGTCACATTGACACTGATTGGGACGACGCACCAACAATCCAGGCTATCTCATGCTAGGTTTGCTATCTTTTCTCCAAATGCTGCCCCTTGCCATTTCCCATGTCTTTCCAAGAGGAGTTTGGGAAAACAAAATGACCAGAACATTTGGGTCATTTTCATTGCCACCTGATTGATACTCACGTGGTTCTAGCTCAACCCCTTTCATCTGACTACTTTCTAGAGTCTGTGGGTGTTTTCTTCAAAAGATCCCTCTACCCACGTCCATCTCCGCAAGTCAGTGCCTTCTTTAGGTGCCTTCTGTTACCTTCTGCCTGCATTTCTGCTGTGCCCCCCTGAATAGTTTTTGTCCCCTGGTCCTCCCACTATCCACTGTCAAACATAGGACTGTGATTCTCTTTCATTTTAATTATTGAAGAAAATCCCAATAGTTTAATAGCACTCTTAACCATCTGGCCCCAAATTCTCAGTCCAGCTTTTCTGTCCATGTGGTCTACATACTATATTTTCATAACATCAGGTCAGGGGCTCCTTCACTATGCCACCTCTGTGCTGTGACCTTGACTGTGACCCTTATGCAAAACCCTTGTTCTTCGTGCCACTCTCCCCAGCAAAACAGCTGAGTGGGATAAAGATGAGGCTAAATGGTAAACTAATTTTTCTAGAATGCAAAAGGCCCTGGGTTTGGTTCCCAGCCATGAAAAAGAAATTGTTGCTGAACTACAAATCAAATGAGAGTTTTCCTGCCAGGCAGTAGTGGAGCACACCTTTAATCCCAGCACTCGGGAGGCAGAGGCAGACAGGGGTGTTCGAGGCCAGCCTGTTCTACAAGAGCTAGTTTCAGGACAGGCACCAAAGCTACACAGAGAAACCCTGTCTCGAAAGAAAAAAAAAAAGGAGAGAGAGTTTTCCTGATCTTCCCTGTTCTCTCTCCTCTTAACCCATCTTCCATCTTCAGTTTCATCTCCATTATCACACTAGTGGTGTTGTTATTTGTTTGATTTATTTGTGTGTGTATGCACATTGACTGTCAGAAGACATGGCGTTTGTGTGTGTGTGTGCATGTACTTTGGATGTCAGAAGATGTAGCATTTATTTGTGTGTGCATGTGCACACATACACACACTGGATGTCAGAGACATGGCATTCCTGTGGAGGTCAGAAGACAATTTACAGAAGTCAGTTCTTTCCTTCTACCAAGCAGGTCCTGAGAACTGAACGCGGGTTGTGGGACGTAGCAACAGACACCTTCATCCAATGAGCCATTTCTGGTTGCCCAGTATTGTTATTTTCACACCATTCATTTCTCCTGGTAGATTCTAAGTCTTTCAAATGCAAGGGCTAAGCCTCTCATTTCTGAACACACTTCTCGTAGCCTGGCATTATGTCTTCCATGATGCTAACTCTCAATCCACTTGTTGATTCTACAGCTAGAGAGTGCATTAACCATTAACTGCACCCACAAAGTCCTTGACTTAAGCATCTGGGTCACAGACATCTTTATCTTAAAGAAGTATAAACAGCAGCAGCGTTTTCTTTCCTGTTATTTGTTTGTTCGCTGTTCATTCTGAAGTGGGGTAAGCAGACATGCCAAACATCTCCACTGTGCCTCACACTACTATGGTGTCCTCAAGTCTAATCTTCACGGGCATCTCCAAGTGACAGAGGAGGACTACTTCCTACCATCTAAGAACAATAAGAGGGTCTACATTCTCCTTTGTCACCTACGCACTCTTTGTTGAGCCCCAGCAGTTAAGGAATTTAAAGAGCAGTTCATCTTGGTACATAACTTAAGAATATCTAAATCAGCCAGGCAGTGGTGGCGAACACCTTTAATCCCAGTTACGTGGTGCTGGGGACCAGACCCGGCAGGTTTTACAGTTTGTGAATTGAGTTACATCCCCAGCTTACTTTTTTTTATTTTAATATTTTTGAGATAGGATATTGCTATATAGCCTAGGCTGGCCTCAAATTGTTAAACCTTCTGCCTCAGCTTCCAAAATTCTAAAATTATAAACACGCACCATGACTTTAATACCTGCTCTGATGGAAGAAAAAAATCTCCCGATATTTCAAGATAATAAATGAACCTCAATTCATTTGCATGAGGACTTGGATCTCAGAATAAACATACAAATGTGGGACATGGTTCTCATCAGTTGAGAAAGATGTAGACGCCCACACTCTCAGGTGTAAACACCTATTTTTCTACCATTGCCCATTAGACTTGATTCTGATTTATTACTGGAGGTAATAAATTTTGTTATGTTTTGTGGTTTCCTTTTTTGGGGACCCCCTGAACATACCTGGGGCTTGTATCCAGGTTCAGGTCCATACTGACATTTGTCCTGAACATCAAGAGTGCCTTTGGACCCCAGGTCAAAAATCACTTTGTATTATAACATTTTCCAATGTTGTCCAACTCCTTGACCTCATCCTGGGCTAGACACAACCCTTGGGAAAACAAAAGAAAGAGCAGTGGAGCTGAGGACACTTTCTAATCGCTCCGCCCTTCACCAAGGGACATGGAAGCCATAAATCTGATGATAGCTTATGGTCTCGAAAAGAGGAAACTGGGCCCAGAGGAGACTGAGCCCCTTGCCTGCTGTCACGTGACAGTGAAAGCTGAGACAAGACTCAGGCTCTCTAACACTTGGTATATTTTTCATCACATCTGTCTGAGACCTGGTGATTCCAAAAGGAGAAAATGAGAAGCTGAAGGATCAAGTCCAAGCCCTTGGCAGATTCCCACTTCTCATTAAATTGATGTTTTCCTTCTTGCCTTTTTATAGTACTGATGGAGAAAGCTACAAATGAAAATCTGGCCTGTGTTTACCATGGCTATATCAGTTCTTAGAAATGCCTGTAATCCCAGCAGAAGCAGGAGGGTCTCAAGTTTAAGGTCAGCTTAGTTTATGTAGTAAGTTCCAGACCAGCCAGGGCCACGTAACAAGATGCCATAAAAAGGAAGAAAGGAAAGAAATAGAGAGGGGGGGGAAGAGAGAGAGAGAGAGGAAGGGAGGGAGGGAAAGAGGAAGAGAGGGAGAGAAGGAGGAAAGGAAGAAGGAAGGAATAAAGCCTACACACACACACACACACACACACACACATCTGCATTACATCCCATGGCTCATGCCTCATCACAGAAAAGGAGGCAGAAAGTAAGAACCAGAGGCTAGAGAGGACTGGAGTGAAGCAGTGTCTTGTGATCAAGACAGAACTACTTCCTTCATGAGCTCACAGCAGCTGTGGTTGGTTGCAGGAGACCTGCACAAGAGCAAGCCAGTCAACATCTTAGCCTGGAGTAAGAGGGGGTTCAGGGAGAGTTGAGACTTCTTGAGGAGAAGGTCAATTTTCTTGAAGGGTATGGTTTCAATGAGGTCTATCACACTCCAGTGCATGGCTCTACACCCAAAAGTACATCAACAGCACAAAGTTGATGGCTTATTAAATTATTTTTAATGACATGCCATTGAGAGGCATGTAGAAAGTTCAGTTCTTGGAATTCAACACCGGACTCCATACTTGCAAGGCAAGTATTCTACCAACATCACCCAACCCTTGAACAGACAGAACTAAAGACGTCGTTATAAACACGGGCCTGAAAGCACTGTCAGAAAGCATTTTACTTGATCCCCGAAATTATACATATACAGACTACTGCCTCACTTCAGATGAAACAATGAAGCCTGGTTAAATTATTCAAGAGTCACTGATGGAGCTAGCATTTGCACGCAGGTCTCCTAATTCAGAGTGCACACTCATTTCTACTATGCTGCAACCTGAGGTAACAGCATAGTAGAAACAGATGAGATTGGGCGGTGGTGGCGCACGCCTTTAATCCCAGCACTCAGGAGGCAGAAACAGGCGGATCTCTGTGAGTTCGAGGCCAGCCTGGTCTACAGGAACTAGTTCCAGCGCAGGCTCCAAAGCCAGAGAAACCCTGTCTCGAAAAACCGAAAGGAAAAAAAAAAACAAAAAAGAAAAAAAGAAACAGATGAGAGTGCTCCACAGAGCCTTCCCTGACCTTGGCAGCCCAGTTCTCAGATCCACAAGATCTACCTGGGTCTCTTTCATCTTCCATTTGATAGGTAGCTCTGGAAAGTGTTTCCCGTTGCCTTTCACCGTCTTCCCCAAAACCCATGATAGAAGGAGGAGGAGGAAGAGGAAGAGGAGGAAGAGAAGGAGGAGGAAGAGGAGGAGGAAGAGGAAGAGGAGGAAGAGAAAGAAGAGGAGGAAGAGAAGGAGGAGGAAGGGGAGGAGGAAGAGAAGGAGGAGGAAGAGGAGGAAGAGGAAGAAGAGGAGGAAGAGAAGGAGGAGGAAGGGGAGGAGGAAGAGAAGGAGGAGGAAGAGGAGGAAGAGGAAGAAGAGGAGGAAGAGAAGGAGGAGAAAGTGAGGAGGAAGAGAAGGAGGAGGAAGAGGAGGAGGAGGAAGAGAAGGAGAAGGAGGAGAAAGAGGAGGAGAAGGAGGATGAGAAGCTTGTCACATCCCCTTTTTTAAAATGAAGATCTTGGAATGGGCATGTCCCTCTGTAATCCCAGCACCCGTGAGATGGAACAAGGCCGATGAGGTCGTCATTAGCTGCATAAGCTGAGGCCAACCTGAGCTACATGAAACCTCATCTCAGAAACCTAAAGTGAAAAAGCAAGAAAAAGGAAAACTGGCCACACACATGGTGGGCCCTCCCCATCAACCTCATCATCTTTCCAAGTCAACGGCACCTACGGTCAGTGTGCGCAAGAGTCCATTTCAAACAGTAGCCCAAACAGCCTCCCAGCTGGGCACAGCAAACTTGGTTTGAAAACCAAGCACACCTAAGAGTGAAGTATATAAATAGGAAAAGCCTTGAGGTGGAAGCAGCCTTCTAAAACTGTGTCTACCTATTAACCCTTTCCAACCCCCAGTAAAGAAGGGAAAGGTGTCAACCTCCCACCTCCACCCCTTATACCCCAACTCCCCACCCCACCTCCATAGCACAGGGAAAGCAACGCTCCGATCCCAACAAAAGACAAGCAAACCCTTGCTTCCTTTTCAGGCCCATATGTAAAGTTTAGTTTCAACAGGTCCAAATGATATTAATTAACAGTAGCCAGTCTCTCTCAGATCTGGGATGAAAGGCAAGAGGCCACGAAGAGTGTGCCACCATTAATATTATTATTATTATAATTATATTTTATGGCTGTTCTCCTAACCTCTACTGCTCAACCCTGGTTAATTTCTCCATTATGAGAAGAGGGTACTTTTATTGGACAGACTGTTTGGTGATTAGTTTGGTTGAGTTTTACCAGCCTAGATGTAATTAAGGACAGTGAGTCCCCACGTGGCATCTGAAGTTCCGTTCTATCTCAAGTGTGAGGCAAGCGTACAATGAAAGGGAGAAGGACCATTCTCTGGAGGCTGTCCAGAAGGCAAACACACCCACCTTCAGTCGTGGAAGGGAATAGGTCTTCTCTATTTCTTCACTCCCCTCTTTTCAGAATTCAGGATTGAACCCCAGGACCTTGTCTATGCTAGGCAAGTGCTGTGTCACCAATCTATACCAACTCTGTCACCCCCTTTTACTGTTTCTATTTCAAGACAGAATCTCGATGCAGTACCCAGGCTGGCCCTGAACATACTGTACATCCCAAGTGGCCTTGAATTGTAACCTATCTGCTTCAGTCTCCCAAATAGTTGAAACAACAAAATTGTACCACCAGGTCTCTCTCTCTCTCTCTCTCTCTCTCTCTCTCTCTCTCTCTCTCTCTCTCTCACACACACACACACACACACACACACACACATACACACACACGATCTTTCTGGGTAACCCTGGTTGACCTGGACTTCAAATTAAATACTTAAAACAGCTGGCCTCAAAGTCACAAAGGTCTGCCTGCCTCTACCTCCCAAGTGCTGGAATGACAGCCATGTACCACCATCCCCAACTCACAAAGGGATTTTGAAGCCAGAGTTTCCACGTGAGAGATTATACTAGGCTCCTGAACATTGCTGATGACCACCAAGCGATCAAGTCTAAACATAACCCACCTCTGCCACGAACATTCCCTAAGGGACACACAGCCCTGAGCGCTGTGCTTAGCTGTCAACCCAGCCTTGACCTTTGCCTGCCGTGAGATGTTGGGCAAGTAACTTAACCTCTTGGGGGAGGAGGGTTAATCGGTGGTGTTACCTTATGAGGGAGAAACTGCAGAACTGTCATTCAGCAGAAAGAGCCATCGGGAAGGCGCCTCAGGAAAAGAACTTGAGAGCCAGGGTTGTAAGGCTCAGAGCCCTTCCTCTCGAGTCTTGTCCTTGGCTCTTTAAAACAGAATCAGTCTCATTGCATATCCCAGGCTGGTCCTGAAGTCATGATCCTGCCTCAGCTTCCCTTGAGCTGGGATTACAGGTGTGCACTACCATGCTCGACTTGGTTTCTATTTCCGACTGAGGGTCAGCCTCCCACAGCACAAAGTAGCAGGTAGCCACACAGCTCTGGGGATGAAGCTGGAGCTAACCTGATTTCTCTAAGCCTGCCTGTGGCCTCTGTAAATCTGGGGTGAAATCAATGCATCCCAGGACAGTCTGGAAGGTGGAGTGAGATACCATGCCTGTGTAAGGCACAAACTAAGTACTCAGCATTCAGAGTGGCCACAAGTCGAGCACAGAAATGGGCCCACAAATGGCTTATTAATATTAATTTCCTGCTATCATAAAATACTGTTTCTAGACCCATGGTAACCCCACATGTAACTGGTCACATTATTATTCGACAAACTTCTCTGTGCCAACACACACCTGTAATCTCAGTATTTAGGAAGCTGAGACAAGAGGATTGTGAATTAGTGGTCAGTATGTGTTACATAGTGAAATTCTGTCTCGAAATAGTGGGATAAGAAAATGACTCAGCCACCAAATTTGATGACATGACTGCAAATATCCAAACTCACAAGAAGGAGAGAACCTGTTCCTGCAAATTGTCCTCTGATTGACAGACACACTTGTGGCACACATAAATACACACACACTAAAATGGGGTGGTATTTGGTTTTTCGAGACAGGGTTTCTTCTTGTAGCCCTGACTGTTCTGGAATTCACTCTGTAGTCCAGGCTGACCTCAAACTTACAGAGATCCACCTGCCTCTGCCTCCCGAGTACTGGGATTAAAGGTGTGCACCACCACTGCCCGGATACAATTTTTAAAATTGCGTTATACTTGGTGATGAAACACCCAAAAGTTTTCTTCTCAAAAAAAAAACAACAAAAAACAAAAAACAACAACAACAATTATATCTTGACTAGAAATATAAACCAGTGGCACAAGGCTTCCCTCAAATGGATAAAGTCCTGGGTGCCATTCCCAGAATCTCAAGAACCAACCAAACCAAAAAACATTATATCTCCCCTGGTACCTAGAATTCACACAAGACTTGCAGTCTTAATTTACTTGTAAAAAGTGTTCTGCTGTGCAAACCCCAGCACAGGATGATAACATGAAGCCTTTAAACATCAGCAGTACTTTAGCTCGAGAGTGCATCAGCTTGGACATAGCATGGAGTCGGACGCAGAGCGAGAAGGAACAAATGCCATCAGCCCAGGGCACAGGGGTTGTACCGGCGGCAAGGTTCTGCAGCCAAATGAGGATGAGACCAGTGGCGCAGCATTATTGAGCAGATGGGAGCTGAGAAAGACAGAAATGAGGCCAGGGCAAGCCTCAAACGTACTTCTCCCTAATCCTCCTCGGGCATACCAAGTTTTTGTGTGTGTGTGTGTGTGTGTTTAAAGTGTGTGTATAAGATGTGTATGTGAGGAATGAAGAATGTATATGTACGTGAGTGCACATTCTTGTACGTGACTACAAGTGTGCAAACACCACAGCACTCGTAAAGGTTTAAAAGAATGACTTTGAGTTTGGCCTTTAACCTCTACAATGTTCAAGACGGGAACTTTTTGTTGTTTACCAGGGTGAATGTCTGGCCAGACCATTTCCAACAGTTCTCCAGACTCTGCCTCTTCTGTGGGGATAGAGGTCAGTGATGGAGTACTTGCTTAGAATGGGCAAGGAGGGTCCTGAGTTCAAGGCCAGCCTGAGATACACCGTAAACTTCTATCTAGCATTTGCTGTAGGAGTTCTGGGATTGCAGACGCATGCTATGGCACGCAACTTTAGTGGGTTCTGGGGGTTCAAACTCGGGTTCTTACGCTTGCAAAGCAAGTGCTTTGACCTCAGGAGCCGTCTCTCTAGCCCGGACTCATGCTCTTTCGACCCAGACCAGAAATATGCTACATCCTACCAACCTACAAAAAGACAAAACAAACAAACAAACAAAAAAATCCCAGATCCTTAAAGTGAAAAATTGTAATTCACTTCACTTTTAGCATGGGTGGTCCTCTTTCTTT
>JAQHUG010000112.1:3667523-3689690 GCA_028555095.1 Dicrostonyx torquatus
AGAGAGAGAGAGAGAGAGAGAGAAAGCTCTCAAAGCACTCATGATGAAGAATCAGCTTTAAAAAAAAAACCTGTGTGTGTATATGTGTGTGAGTGCCTGTGTACACACTCATCTGACACACTGATGTCAAAATCAGGATCTGAGGTCCCACCTCCCTATGGCTGAGATGGCCACCACATGCCACCCCTCCAGGCTTTTGTGAGGGAGGTGTGGGGCTCAGACTCAAATCCTCAAGTTTCTACAGCAGTCATCTTATCATATCTCCAGTCCCCTAAGCAGTCATCTTTAAACCTTAGAGAATAAATATTGATCTCAGCAGATGGGCCCTGGGCATCCCCAGTTCTATTACGACCGTCAGCCTGAAGGGCTAACCCAGAGGCCCAGCTGGGAACTCCGCACATCTAAGGAAGCTCATTTTGAAGGGGAATAACAAGGTTAATGTCACAAAGTAAGAATGACGACGTCACTAGTGTCTCATAAGGTTCCTCTATTTCCTAGTTTTCTTTTTCTTTCCTTGTTTTTTTAATTTTTTTTCCCAGACTCTTGAGACAGAGTCTTGCACTATTACTCCAGCTGGTTCCTGACTAAAAACAACCTCCTGCCTCAGTCTTCCCAAACTCTGGGATTACAGGTGTAAGCTACCATGTCTGGCTCATCTTCTTCTAACGTCTATTTTTGTAAAGATGGTTTTAAATCTTAAAAAAAAACAACAAAAAAAAAACCTTTTCATTTGTTATGTGTGAGTGTGAATGTGTACACACACATGCATTTATGTGTACATGTATGCATTCATGCACGCCCACATGTGGAGATCAGAGGACCACTTATTGGAGTCAGTTCCTCCTGCTGTCAGGGTCCCAGGAATCAAGCTCAGGTCACCAGACTTAGCGTCTTTACATGCTGAGCCATTTAGCCCAGAAGATAATTTTTAAATAAAATTTGACCCGGATCCTCAATAGGTATTTGTTGGAACAGAGACAGAGTTTATTTTTGTTTTGCTTTTGTTTTGTTTGGAGGATAGAGTCTCACTTTGTAGCTCAGGCTGCCTAAGGACTCACCAGGTAGCCCAGGCAGGCCTGCCTCTGCCTCCTTAGTGCTGTGATTAGAGGCATGGGCCAGCACAACCAACTTCAAAGTGCCTCAGTCCAGTGATATTAACCCCTTGGCCTTTCCCAAAACTAGTTCTTCCCTTATTATGTTAGCCTTTGAAATGTTTGGAGGAACTAACCTAAGTCAGGCACACTGGTTCATGCCCATCACTCCAGCACATACGAGGCTGAGTCAGGAGGATTGCCGAGAGTTTGAGACCAGCCTAAGCTATATCATGAGTACCAGGCCAACCCAAGTGTGAAACCAAATCTGTGTCTTCTTCCCTTCTTCCAATCCCTATATTATGTCTCCAGTATTCTTCTATGGAAAAACTAGTACAGGTATTTGAAAAGTGATTGGAAATTAATCAAAGATACAATTTACTCAAAAAACACTTCAGCGGTACCCTGGTTCTTGTCTTGTTTTTCCAGATTATACCCTCATCACCGTTGTTCTTCTGCTCGCTCGCTCGCCTTTCTTTCTCCTTCTTTCTCTCCTTCTTTGAACAAAAACTACTGGAGCCATGGCAATGTGGTGACATTCCCAAGGAAACCTGAACCAGTATCATCTAGCCATATAGATACTGTTCAGCGATTTTTCATCACGTTCTCGAAACAGCCTTGAACATTAAAGTGTGCTGTGATGAAATGACATAGTGAGGTGGCCACCTGACCAAAAACAAAGCAAACCTCAGGCTTGTCAGCATTGAGATTTTTTTTTCCTGTGTCCCTCGACCCCTTCTCAAGAATGTCAAGAATTTGAATTCCTTGTTCTTAAGGTGAAAGGGCATTAACACAAAGGGTCTTAGGAAGACAAGTAGGGAATCCTGAGATGGGGGACCAACCTGACAATAAAATCCCCCAGATTCAACAAGACCCTCTTTCCTAGGGGCTTCAGATGTTATTGGGAAACGATACTGGCATGGTTGCTCATCAGTTAGGAGGCAGCAAGGCCGTCGCCGCTTGTCAGTTCCTCTTGCTCTTTCATTTCAATGTACAGCTTTAGATTTAAAACAGTCGCCAAGAAAGCAGGGTGATGAACCGGCTCTCTAGGTGCGTGCCAGAGTTACCATTCTGTCATCAGGGCAAAAGGAACACAGCAGGCTCAAAAGGGTTATTCCACATGGAGCAGACGTTCTGGACAGCCCTCCGCTGCGGTGTTACTCAACAGTAGCTAAGTGAGATGGGAAGTCTGAGGAGCCACCGGCCTGGCTGGCAAGGTCAAGGAGGAATCCCCCCGGAGCCCGAGTTCTGGAAATCTCAGTGGGGTAGTTGGCCCACTCTTTCTAGATTTTCTCCTGGAGGTGCCCAAGGAAAGCAGGCAGCTCACAGGCTGACCCTAAACGGTGTCTACCCAGGGATACATTTCTCTAAACCACAGTAGAAATCCTAACCTTCCCCATCCAAGGAACGCATGCTGCCCTGCTGATGTTCACATGGTCTCCTGGCGTTTGCTTTGGGATGCTCACAAAGAAACCAACTCTGAAATTGGGTAGAGCTCCCAAATTCTGTCAGATCGTGGCCATCACTTTGATACAATGTTACTTCGCTGTTTTAAAATATTTTAACTTTATTATTATTTTTATAGTATTATTCCAACAGACTGTTTAAAGGCAGTGATCACTAATACAGAACACACAGGGGCTAACGGTCAGCCAGGTTGCTCTCAGGACAAGGCCTGTGGCGGCCAGGTCACTGACATGCACGTGGGTAGCGAGTACGCTGCTACCTTCATAGCTTGGGCTGCAAGAGAAGTGACGGAAAAGACAGGTACCACTGGGCCCGTGGAAGCTAGTTAATAAATATCATCATCAAAAAATAATAAAAGGAAAAATAAACCCTCCAGAGTACATCCACCTTAGGTCAACTGAAAGCAAGCTAGTTTATTCAACCAAAAATCCAGGGAGAAGGAAAACATTAAAACCAAAAAAAAAAAAAAAAAAAAAAAGAGCAGTTCTTAACGCTAGCAGTAAATAAATTTATACAATTCAGTCTGTATAATATGATGAAATAAATCTACATCTTTTCTTATTTTGGTGCTTCTGAATTATACATACAGACAACAATTACAGGGACTAGTTCACAGAGCATGTAGGCCTAGACATGACATTCTTAAATCCTCACTGGCAACTGGTGAGATCTCACACTTGATTGCCCAGATCTGAAATTTCCTTTGCAAAGGCTCACAGCCTGGAACAGATGATTTGCCTACAACTTTTTTTTTTCTTGGATTTTTTTCTTTTCTTTTTTTTTTCTTTTTCATTTCTTTTTTCTTTTTTTTTCTTTTTTTTAAATGCATCAAACAACTAAAGGGAAACAAAACTGACAGTGTGCCCATTTGGACATCGAGACTTAGTTTCTTCTGTATCTCCCTCCATACTTTATTTTCCCTATATTCCTTAAAATTCTTGGCGTCCTTCATGCCTTTCTTACAGCTATCCAGGTACAATAAAGTCTTCCTCAAATGTACAGTATTTCTTACAATATAAGTTATATGCAATGTTCAGCAATATTTCTTTTCACAGCACTAGAGACCCTGTTAAATAGGGACCATGAGTCTGAATGGCTTATTCACAAATGGGATCCGGATTCAGTGGTTGGAACACAGACACCACCGGCAGCTCCTTTGAAAAAGAAGCAAACATTTTGCTTTCTGCCTTCAAAAACACAGATCTGTTGCTTTCGGGCTTCATGATACTGCTCCTGCAAAAACGCAAGTAGAAGGGGGTCAGAGGGATGGATTCTTTGCGGACTCGGAAACTCCTCGTGCATATGGAGCAGGGCTCTCCCTCTCTACCCCATGGCGGTGACCATGCTGGAAGGATGGTGAGGTCCAAAGGAGAGGCCGGAGGGCGGGTGCATGGGCGTCGGTGTGGTCAGCATGTGGCTGGAGTGGCTGAACGGGGAGATGTGGCTCAAGGACGACATGTGTCTGGAGAGGGCAGCCGGGTTGAAGGAGCTGCTCTTGGGGAAGTCCTCCAGCGCGTCGTGCACCTTTTTGCACTTTTTGGATTTGCTAGACATCTTCCGGTTTCGGGTCTGGATGCCTTCCTTCTTCATAGTCAGGGGTCTGTTAATCTAAACAAAGATCAATTTTTTTTTTTTTTTTTACTTTTTTGCTGCCTTTGAAATGGTACAGGCTTTTTGCACATAGGGCCAGCAAGGTGTTTCTGTGTTGGTTTGGTTGCCCCTTCCTATTCCTGCCTGTTCCTTCCTTTTTTTTTTTTTTTTTTTCTTCCAGGGACCCAGGTACTGCAGGTCTCAGTACAGGGCTTCTGACTCAGCTGCCACAACTTTCAAAGCCCAGGGACTCCAAGCACAATACAACTATACAACCGAGCTCATCAACATCCAACTTGGGAAGCTGGCAAGTTCAGGCCCCATCTAGTACGAGGACTGTCTGACAACATAACCTGTCTTCCTTCTTAAAATTTCCTGGAGAAGATGGGCTTTGAGGCACCTTCCGGGGGGGAAACGCCATTTTGTTTTCTTGTTTCGTGAATCTCTTCTAAGACTTGCCATACAGAGTGGGGGAGAGTCAAGCCTCCAGTGTTGAAATCTACCTTTCTTGGAAATCAGACTCCTGTACCTCTCTGCAAAGGTCTGGCTGCCACTCACCACCTGGCTTTTTCACAATGTGCTGTGCTCGAGAACCTTTCTCTCCCCTGGAATGTGTGTATTCTGAGACTTTTGGAGGGAGGAGTGTTCTGGGGATGGAACTTGGGGCCTCACCCTGCTAGGTGCTACATACACAGTCCCGAAGCCTTTGCTAAAGCAATGTGTGCCTCCAGAGGATAACCCTGTGCCCTCATCACCCAACAGGAAGCACAGTGTTTGAAAGCTGCTGTTGCCCCTAGCCTGCCTCTGCACTATGGACAGGAAAAGCAACTAAAACCAACCAATCAACCCAAGTGTTTTGATAGCTTATAAGGAAACTCGCAGTCATAATTAAAAACCAAGAAAGCTTCAGAGAAAGATATGTGAGACCCTACTCTGAAGATTTCTGGGCTTGCTTAAGAGTTCCAGGCTAGCCTGAGCTACTAGCAAGACCCCACTGAGACAAAAAAAAAAAAAAAAAAAAAAAAAAAAAAACCACTAGGTTTGACACCTGAACATCCTTTCGGTTAAGTGATTAAGTGTCCTTTGATAATTCATGTATTTTGGGGACCCAGAATCAAGGATGGGATTTTACAAAGCTAAGAGGCTTCTCTTCATAGAGAGCCAGCCAAGTCAATGTCAACAGCACACATCCACTGCAATGAATCAACTGCATATCTAGCCGTGTTCCCAGGGATACGACCAAGAATCTTGACAAGAGGCAACCAGGGCCCAATGCTGCCTGCCACACTAAAGGTAAACAGCCCCAGCCACCAGTGATCTCAAAGGTGGATAAAAAGGCTGCCTTTGCTTCTCTGCCTCTGAGGCTAGATATGACAGTTAAGGAAGAAAAGATCCAAATAGCCAAGAAGGACTGAGTTTTGGGGTACGGTAAGAACATGGCTTTTTGGTGCTGGCAGAGAAATACAGAGAGGAATACCCAAGAGGAATACAGAGCCCCCCAACACTGGGGCCTCAGACTATATTTACCCCTGTACCAGGAAGATGGAGGTGAGTAGAAGCAAAAGAGTCAAAGCCAGTGCCAGAAAACTGTCTCAGGGCTCCTTCAGGTTGTCAGGAAGATAAAGATGCCGCCCACAGAGATGACAGGTATCCACTCCCACATCAGACCTTCCCTAAGATAATGTCTAGATACACCACTGTGTACACCAATCACTGGATGCACGTAGTCAGATATCTAAATATAATATCTAGTTACACCAATAGCTACATGGCCACAGATAGCTAGTCACAACACACCTAGATACGCTGACGCAGAGATAGGCAATCCGTCTAAAGACCTAGATAAGAAGAGAGGAGCCCGTGGCACACATGTGCAGACACAGCATGGGCAGAAGAAATTACACGCCAAGAACATGGTCCTAGATTATTATCTCACTGCTAAACACACTTAAGCTGCCTCCTTTGATGAACCCATACTAAGCCAACAGGCACACACATGAGAATGAGAAAATTCTTCCCTCTCACCCTAAGCTTGTAACAGTAGCACTTGGGGGCTGAAGCAGGGGCACTGCTGGATCCAGGAAGAGATAGACGCATGAGCAATAGAGAAAAGTCAATAGGCTAAGAGGATGACTCAGCTCTACATCACTTGACTCATGCTGAAGCTCCGGGTCTGTCCCTAGTTCTACTAGGGAAGAAACCATTATTCAAACACACACACACACACACACACACACACACACACACACCTATCTTTAGGTGAGAAACCAGCTTCATCACAGCTCATCACCGTGAATTTAACAATTTGGAGGGAGCTAATTCCCCATAACTTTGTAACTCCGCAAAGGTGGTAAAGAAACGTACACACTACCCCTCACAGGACGGGAGGGGTGGGGATCTTGATGCCCTGTGAGGTCAGGTGGTTAGCTTTCCAAGTGTCCTGTCACTCCTGGTACCCCGACTTCTGGGGAGATCAGCCTTGACTTCTACTTCATTAGTGATGTTAACATACTGTCAGTACACGCCTTTCTGAGTCACAGCTCCTTCAACTACAACTGAAATAAGAAGAGTCTTTGCCTTAGCTCACATGTCATGGATGTTCTTAGAGAGTTGGAAACTGTAGCTCAGAAAATAACCACATAGGCTGTGGGGATGCCTGGAGAGCTGATTAAGTGCTAAGGTTCCAGTCCCCACCAGATCGTAATCGCAAAAATCTTTCTAGCTGCTCTGCCCCTATTTGAAAGCAGGACTTGGTTTAATTGCTGATAGCCCCAGGAGTGGGGAGGTGGAACCACAGATCCCACTTAGGAAGCCTCTGATTTCCTTATACTGGGCAACACAGAAGGGGACCGTGTCAAGAGACATGAGCTTAGATCCTTTTGGAATCTCAGAAACTTTATCCCAGATCAAGAGAGATTGAGAGAGAGAGAGAGAGAGAGAGAGAGAGAGAGAGAGAGAGAGAGAGAGAGAGAGAGAAGGAAAGCTTCCCTGATTCCCGGGTGTTCCTGGGTAAAGTGACTTACTGCCAGAATAGCCCTAAGCAGTAACTTCTGCTTTTCCTCATTCCTCCCAGACTTTGCCAAAGGCAAAAGACACCAGGAGAATAATGTAAAAGCTGAGAAACAGAAGAGAGGTGACTTTTGGTGTGTGTGGGGAGAAGGGGTGAGTTAGGATTAACTATACTACATTTGAGGATGTCTTCTGCTAGGCAGTGAGTTTGAGGACAATCTAAGCAATATGAGACCTTGACCCAGAAAAAAAAAAAAAAAAAGGTCAGGGTAAATCCAGCTAGGTTCTGTTGATTGGCAATTATCATTCTGCTAACAAGGTCCAGAAGGAAGAAGAAACCCGTTTCTTTCTCCTAGTGTTCCAACCTCACTTCTGCCCTCAGTTGTTAACGTGTGAACGCTGACTGGGACAAAGACATTCAGGGAGATCTACAGACACTTCAGTCCATGCTTGTCACACAGAGGATCATCTGAAGTTCACAGCACAGGACAGCCAAGGCTTTCCCCCTCATCAATAACCACAACTGTCCTATTTTGCTCGGAAATGGACAGCCACACCACAGATTCATCTCTCTCCCTTTCTCCCTGGCCCCGCCCCATGCAATGGAACATGGAAACAGAACTGGCAATTTCCTGTTTTGTTTTGACACACGTTCTCTTTATATAGCCCTGGCTGACCAAGAATTCAGAATGTAGACCAGGCTAGCCTGGAACTCACAACGGTCTACCTGCAGTTGTCTCCTAAGCCCTGGGATTAAAGGCATGTACCACTGACCCGATGATTAGAACTGATGACTTTTCTGTTTTCCAAGAAGATATTTTTCCCCTTAAAACCTACACAGCCCCATGATACTTATCAGGTAAAAACTGTCCAAAACATAGTAAGTGGGCAGTGTTCTTTTCCATCGTTTTTGTTGTTGTTTTTGAAACAGGATCTTGCTATGTAGCCTTGGTTGGCCCAGTATTAATTAGAATTAAGCCATGGTGGCCTCTAACTCATGGTAGTCCTCCTGCTCAGCCTACTTTAAGTGACAAGATTATGGGTGTGTTACCAAACCTGGGTTCCTTCTCTATCTCTAACCCCTTCCATCGTCAGCAAAGATGTGTTCAAAACTACAGTTTTGTGGTGACACTCGTCTGTAATCCTAGCACTCTGGAAGAAGCTGCAAGAGGAGGGCCAGGAGTCAAAGGCCAGCCCCCTCCACATGTACAGGAGAGCCACCACCCCGCTGGGTCCAGTCCCACTTACATTGTGCAGCTTGTAGTAGAGCCCACAGGCATTGCAGACAGGGTCCCCGTTAGCGTTCCTCCTCCAGAGGGTGGTGGTGGTGGTCTGACAATTCGCACAGGATGTCCCTGCTCTCCTTGCTGCTGACTGGGGGTGGGGAGAGGAGAGGATGAAATCAGAACAAACAGTAAATGTGTTGGTGGAGCTACAGACACAGGCGTGGAGGCTTAAAAAAAAAAAAAAGATACTGAAATCAAAACTAGCAAGTGGGCCACATGAAAGCCATAAAGATCCTAAATCGTCCTTGAGAAGAAAAATGCAAGCCAATCCAGTGTTTAGGAGTTTGCAGGACCTCAGCAGGCAACCTGCGCACAGAACTGGAGAGAAGCAGATGTCAATGCCACCTCCTTGGGAACATCACCCCCCTCCCTCCATCCCCATGAAGTACACCACAGAGTTCATTTTGAAGGTGACAATTTCCAATTAGCCCGGCTAATTTTGGTCCCAAGATCTTAGTCACTCCCAGTCATCATTCCCAGGCCCACAAGAGTTCTTTCTCAGAAAAGACCCCACCAAAACTATTGATCTCTACACATCAACTGTTGGCTTTCTCGGCCAGTGAACAGCAAAGGGAAAGCAAATCTGGGCTAAGAAACCCCTTGCTAGACTTCCCAAGTCAGGAAACACTGAACTAGCTGGGCATAGTAGTGGTTGTTTAGAAATCTAGACATGAGGTTGGGGCAGGAGGATTACTGGGGATGTACATTGGGAGAAGGGAGAAAATGGGAATAAGATATGCTAATACAGATGTACGAAGACAGCCTGGGGAAACCCAATACTTTGTGCACTAAGCTAAAAACCGAATTTATTATATATAGACTGATAAATACAGATGTTTTAAAGACTAAAAAATACAAAAAAAAAAAAACCAAAAACAAAACAAAACAAAAAAAACCCTCAGGGTACCACGATTTAGGAAGAGGACATCTTGAGTTAAGACCCTGCCCAGTCACCCTGCAGCCTTCCTGCACACCCGACTCTATCAGACTCGGCCCGTCACTTGGCACTCCCAGGACAGCCACACTCGATATCTTTAGGTAGGTAGCCATCATGCAATGAGGCAATCCAAAAAAAGAAAAGAAAGATACTCTATTTAGTAGGGATCCTGGACACCACCTGGCTCAAGTCTCACACCTCCTGTGTGAAGCTTAGTGTTTCCTATTTGCTGTTCTCCAGGGAAGCGTGCAGGTATCATAGGCCAAATGTCAGCCTCGTCTTCAATTTTAATTCCTCGATTATGTAAGCTTGATGGCTCGCTCACAACTGTAATTCCCGCACTTGAAAACTTGCAAGATTGCCATCAACTTGAGGCCAGCCTGGGCTACATACACAAGGAGTTTCAGGACAGTGTGGGCTACAGAGACAGATCTTGTCTCAAAAATTAAATTTAAATGTCCTTAATTCTGCTTTCATTTTCTTTAACAGGGAGAGATTTCTTCTACGTTTTGTGTATTTGAACTTACTAGGCAGCTTTTTTATGCACATATTTTTTTAATGAAAAATTAAAGTCAAAACTTTTGAAAGAAAATGGCACTTTGGGCCATCAAGAAGGCTCGCAGGAAAAGACACTTAACAACCAAGACTGACCAGATCCCAAGAACCCACGTGGTGGAAGGAAAAAAACCAAGTTGCACTTTTATCTACACACACACATAAACACACACACAAAAAAAAAAAAAAATCAAAAGAAAATAGAGCTGTCACTTCTAAAATACTCTTTCTGACCTTGTTAACTCAAAAATGAGCCCTGGATCCTGAGCTCAAAATTAACAGTGAAAAGCAGAAGGTAAAGAATCATCTGGTATGGAAGCTGAAGATTCAGCTCAGTGAGTTTAACAAAGCAAAGGCCCAGGCTGGATCTCTAGTCCTCCCCGCACAGAAAAAAAAAAAGAAAGAAAGAAAGACAAGAGGAAGCAGGGGGAAAGGGAGGGAGGAAAAAGAAAAAGGGAAGGAAAGAAAGAAGAAGAAAGGAAAATGGATTCTGGTACGATTTTAAGAACACAAAAGTAAAACCTGTAGCGCCCCTGGCTTTCTCCCTAGCAATACTGTAGCAAGCCCAAAGCTGCAGCAAACACTCAGGGGTGCATTGGGAAACCTAGCAGAGGGATTGCTTCCTTCTAAAGGCCCCAGGCTGCCCCACAGATCTGCTCCCATGGGCCTTAAATAGTGAGCGCAGACTTTTTTTTTTTTTCCTTTTCTTTTTTATTTTATTTATTTAGTTATTGTAGTAATTCTCTTAGGGATTGTAAGGAAGTGAAATTAAGAACAGCCCCTGTCTAGCACCGTGCAGAAGGTGCTGCTTTCGTGCTGCCCGTTCTGAAACTCAATCACTAAGGCCCAAAAGCGTTGGTACTGATTCTGGAGCCTTTGGCCACCTGCCTTTGTGAAATGTGATCATTTAATACTTAAATAACGATCTCCCCTCAAGTGCTCTCTGGAAGAAAAGTCCCACTGAAAACCAGCGCCTAATGATTTGTGACAATTATGTTACATGTGATTACTGTCACTGTCCTATGATATTTCAGGAGAAATATTCAGAGCAAGCCCGACAGCATCCACTCAGGCAACCAGCTCTCCCAGTTCAATAATTTTGAATGTATAATGTAAATACATAGGCCAATTAATACAATGAGCGCTCTAACGAAAGCATTCAGTCCATATATAAATAATCCTTTGCAGTAGATGGTAAAGATCATAAATACACATGTGTGCCAGATAGGTTTCTGGTAAGACAGAGAACTTATGCAAACTTACAGAATTGCCCAGAACCACACTGCTGGGCTCCATGGCCCGGACATCAATAAGTCTTTCAATAAGGCAAGCAGCTCAGCCCGTTCTAGTTCTAAGACATAAGAGAATTCTGAAATATTAGTAGAAAGGAAACCTATTGGTCCTAACTTCCTGGCTTGTATGTCATGGAGAAACTAAAGACATGATAGGCTAGGTAGTCATCGGTGTGTCTGTAAATACACGAGACAAAACCAGTAAGCTGGAAAGGGCCAAGCTGAAGAGAAAGACAGGAAGCATAAGAAAGAATAAAATATGGCTCCAGCGTCCGCAGCAGACATAAACCTGGGTGTCTACACACCAGCACGAAAGTAAGAGAAGGAAAGAAAAGAAAGCAGAAGGTTCTAGGTGTTTAGACGTGGACTGTACCTAAAGGGGGAGGGCAGAAAGCTGGTGAGGTGGCTCAGAGGGGAAAGGGGCTTGCCAGCAGGTCTGATGCCCCAAGTTCAATCCCCAGACCTCAGGTGGTGGAGAGCCCTGACTCTTCCTGAGAGTTACCTGCTGACTTCGATGTGCACAGTAGCAGGCACACACACATACACTGAAAACAGAGGAAGAGGAATTTCTATGTATCTCCATGTAGCACAGCAATTGTAATGGGAATGAAAATATCAAATACCCCCTCTGGGTGGGATGATTGACACAGACAGCTTAAATTGTGACAGCCCATGAGCTCTAGAATTAAAATCAATTATTACTCAGAGTTTCACAGTCTTCCTATGAAAGGTGAGTGAAGGCAAACCTATATAAAATATAGGTGTTCTCTGTACAGACAGGAGAAAATGCCAGATAAATTCTCCTTCAACCATCAGAAAAGTATGAGACTTTTCAGATCTTTATAATTTCTTTGTCCTTACTTTAAAACTAAAAACTGGAACTGTACCATGATAAATTTCAACAAGAAGTTTTGTTGTTGGGTTTGTGTTTTTTCTTTTCTTTCTTTCTTTCTTTTTTTTTTTTTTTTTTTCACCAAGGCTGGATTCTGAATGATTCACGGCATTCTTTTGTGGTGTGATCACACTCATTCTGAGCTAACACCTCCAGCCATTTTTCTCTTTCTTTTCTGTTTTTTTTTCTTTCTTTCTTTTTTGTGCTTCTTGTTCTGATCTGTCTAAACATCTTGATGTTTAAGTTAGAGAAGCTGAGTTGTCATGAGTTATCTCTAGTACTCAGATATCCGGCAGCATTTTCCTAGGAAGTTAGCTTTGCACAGAAGAGAAAGGAGGGGGAAAAAAAAAACAAGAAAAACTTAAACTGCATGGAGAGGGGGTGGTGAGATAGGGAAAAGGGCAAAGATCAGATAGAATGAAGTTTAGAGATCTAAAATTGAAAAAAAAAAAATTAAAGTCATGTGGACACTTCCACGCCTAGAAAGTGTCCCTGTTCCTAAAGACGATGTAAAAAGTGCAAAACTGACGGCTGTCATCTACACTGCTGTCTAGCCGGGAAGACAGTGCTGTAAGGGAGGAGTAGTAGGGGTCACTTCTGCTCGGTTCTTGCTCTCCCCCCCCAGAATATGCAAGGAGAAATTCTTCCCTCCACTTGGTGAGCTTCGGCATTTTGATATCGCCTATGTGTAGTTGGCCCCTGACAACTACTCTTATTGTCTTATAGACAATCACTGTTCAACCCGGCCCAAGGTTTCAGAGTCAAGTTTACAAACAAACGCCTCCTGTTTGCTTCCTTTATAAATGCTCAATAGTTCGAGGTTTTCTCAAGTATTCCCTAATAACCAAAAAGCTCAAGAAATAAAAGAAAGTGTGTGTGCGCGGTGGGAGCCGGAAACTATCGCCCTATGGATAGTTTGTTCGAAATAAATAAATAAAACCGAAGGTTGGATGAGACCACAAGTCAAGACAGGAATCACAAAACTCCCCCCACTCCACTCCCCACCACCAGGAATCACCTTTACTAAGTCCTCAAAGTCTCAGATCAAGAAGCAGAAAAAATACCAAGGGCTGAGTCTGAAAGTCGCTTACTTCAGACATCAATGTCATGGCCCAGGCCACCTTCAAACTCTACACATGACTGAGGCTGGCCTTGAACTCCTGATCTTGTGAGTACACCTCCTAAATTCTGGGCTTCCAGGAGCGCACCACCACGCCACCAAGCCCTATCCGTCTTAAAGGACTGACACCAGAGGGCCAGTCCCACTTCTGCATCTGCCACGGCCTCCTTGGAGCCTTCTACTGCTTCCAGGTTAGGTTCTGAATAGTGCCTGGGATAGTTCGTTCCCACGTTAAACTTCCGTCTAGGACACGACAATTGGCACAGTTGTCCCTAACATTGCTAAGCTTTAGTTACCCTATTGGGAAATAAGTTTCAGGTGTGACAACATTAAGTTAGTAGCCTTAAAATTTAAGAAGTGAAACATGAAAGACAATACAGAGTTTTTTTTTCTGTATCTAATTTGAAAAAAAAAAATCAGAGTAAAGTGGAATGGAGAAGATAAAAAGAAGAGGAGAAAAAGAAGGGAGGGAAAACTGTCCTAAGCATGCTGATGTGGTTCGAAACTGTCCGGCCAATTTTCTGCAGAAAGCCATCCTTCCCAGAGACAACATGGAAAACACCAAACAGTGACATGAGTTCAGTCCTTCCAAGAACTTACCAGCCTTCGCTTGGGCTTGATAAGGGGCCGGTTCTGTCCGTTCATCTTATGGTACAGTCCGCAGGCATTGCAAAGGTAGTGCCCAGTTCCATCTCGCCGCCACAGTGGGGTGGAGGTTGCCCCACAGTTCACACACTCCCTGCCTTCTGAAAACAAGATAACAGATAAGCCACTTATGGAAGGAAAGCATAGAAAAAGGAGATAACATTTAGAATTATGAGGGAGGGTCTGTGAGATTCCTCTGCGAGAAAAGGCACGTGCCGTCCAGCCCGAGGACCTGAGTACTATCCCTGAGACCCCACATGGTGTAAGGAAAGAACTAACCCCCAGAAGTTGCTATCCATCTTCCAAATATGCACTGATACACACACGCACGCACACACGCACGCATACACCACACTGAAATTAGAAGGGAAAATAAAACAAAAACATTATTTGCAAACTCATCTGGGCGGGGAAACAGTTCATTCCAGCACCAAAGTGCTCCAAAGTTCTGACTCTGTGTGACAAAACCCTTACTGTTACAAATAGACTCCAGGTGAGTAAAATAGCAGACCCTTGACATCTCCCACTTGGTGAGAAAGAGCCAAAGGAAGGAGGGAGACCTTTAAACATTTCCCTAAGAGCGCGCTGAGTGCGGAACACTCGGGGTACAAGCAAAAGACTGCTTGAATTTTCCTCAGCAGGAAAAGTCAATGAAGCAAGGAATGGCGGCCCAGCTGGTCCCCGGGCTGTCTGTATAGATTGACTCAATAATGAAGACTAGGATGGGGGGAAAGATTAATCAATAGATAAACAGATAATAGATGGATGTATAGATCGATCAATTGGATGATGATTGATTGAGTAGCTAGAACTTCACATTTTTTTTACTTCCAATAAAACTATAAGGGCCCCGAGTTGTAAAGTCATCAATTAAGGCCCAGCAAGACTGACTCAACCTCCTATTCTCAGAGCCTCTCCTTCAGAAAATACCACCTTTCCTGGAGCTTTCCAGCTGCTATGAGAAGAACTGGAGTTAGACTCTGGCCCCAGCCTGGCCAGCCAAGGGCTGATGGAAGGAAACACGGTGTAAGCCTTTAGGCAGGCGATCTGCAAGGAGGAAAAGCCCAGAGAAGAAAGGGCCGAAAGGATAGAATGAAGGTCAGACAAAGACTGGGAGAAGAGGGGAGGATGTTGCCCCACTCATTAACTGACTGCAGTTTCTCTCTCTTTTTTCCAAAACCACAAATAAACAAACAGAAAACCAGCCCAGCCAGGTTTGTTCACTCCCAGAACCAGGGCTGACTCAGGACAGGGACCTACTTCCAGAAAATTCCTCAGTAGAAAGTGGACAGAGAGACTTCTTTGCAACTTCTGAAAGCGGGGAAGATCCCTTCTAGAAGAACCTCTTCCATTTTGGAAGAGTATGGAGAAACACACTAGCATTCTTGGTTCCTCTGGCCAAGGAGGAAGTGGCGAGCCCAATCCCCTGTAGTAACAGGCAGCTCAACCGGGCCACCACAGAGGTGGGTCAAAGTAATGAGAGGGAGACTCTGGGGTGGATGGGGCAGTGCAGAACAGCCCTAAATTTCTTTGAGGGGCTGAAACTATAGTTCCAGAGTAGAGCATTTGCCCAGCATGTATAAGGCACTGGACTTGACCCTCAGCACTTAAAAAGGGGATCCCTTTGTCTTGAGAGATTAATCAATGACAAAGGAAGAAAAGGAAGAAACTCCAGAGGAGCAACTGGGAATTCTGACTTCCCAGGAAAGGAATAAAGTCTACCTTGGTAGACAAAAGACGTAATGATTTTTGGAAAGCCCCAGGTCAAAACCAAAGGAACAGGGGGTGTTCACACCTGTGGACTTGCCACCTTCTCCAGGGACAAATCCTTTCAAGTTGTCATCACCACAGTGTAACTCCAACCCTCTCTAACAGTGGTCAGAAAACCATGAGAGACATCACGTTTTCCATCACTAAGGGGCCGTGTGTAAACTTGCTTTTTCAAAACTGATTTGAACAGAGAATTTTTTTTCCCATCCAGATTACAAAAAAAGGCTTTTAGCATGGGGTCCACAGAGAATTCTCCCTTGGTGTCTAGAGTCCCTGGGACTGGATATAAAATTTGCTTATACATACAGCCAAAGATACTTTCTTAGGAACTCGGATAACTTTTCTTGATTCTCCTCAAAGGTTCTAGAGTGTACACAGACAATTTTCATGTAGGGCCAAACTCCGATGGGACATGGCCAATGGATTCGAGAAAGCTCAAGGGATGAGCGGGCGGGTAAAGAGAGAGAGACCAGCTGGAGAGCCATGGCCAGGAGGCCTTGCTGTTTTGGCTTCCCAAGTGTCTTTTGCTTCCACAGCCCAAATGCGGGGAGTGAGTATGGGCCACAGCCCAGGCAAGGCCTGCTTTTTATCCTGTCTGCACAGGGGTCACTTAGGTCCCCTTCCCTGTATAAGCACAGGGCAGAAAGACAGAAGCTTGCTGCTTACAGGTTCCCTGCACCAGGCACAGCAGAAGGGTAGCAAGCAGCTGCCCTGAGCAGGGTGAATGCCTAGGCACCCTGATGCTCAGGGGATCTCCCAGCCTGTGGCCAGGCTGATTTCCTTTTCTTTATCAGGTAGGAGGGAGGAAGACAGCTTCCTTTCAGAGGGCCCTTGAAAGCAGAGTGACTAGTCACTTGCTCTCAGGCAGAGCCCTGCACACTAGAGCAATTTTCTGTCTTGATTCACTCCACAAATTTTCGACTGCCTTGCATGGGCTTTACTCTTCTCATTTCTCCCTGCCTCTACTGTGACTTCAGCACACAGCCAGTTTTCCTAATGGAGGGCCTGACTCCTGCCTTCTGTCTTCCTCTTGCCTCTCCCCCTGTCTGCTGTGAGCTGCCAGGCAGACACCTCTCTAAGGTGACAAGAACCACAGAGCTGTGAGGCCTCTTGACATTCAACAGCCATTTTCAAATGCCCCTTGGGCTTTCGGACTGAAACCCTGAAATCGGACTGCGTAGGAGCAGAAGGCCGGTAAGCTGTTTTTCTCAGGAGAGTGGAAGGAGGTACCCATATCCAAAAAGTGATCAGGGAAACTGAGAAAAATGACCCTTTGGGGAGAAATAAAAGCAACAGCAACAGCTTTGTCTTTTGTTCACAAAGATAGATACCAGACCGAAAGCAAAGACATCAAGAAAGCAAAACAGGCCCAGACCACAGCCTCAAATGTTTCTCCAAAGGACCGCAATAACCCTGACCTGCATTTCTTTTCTGTCTCTTTCAATAAATGCATCTGCAAAGAGGAAAGAGAAAGGAACGGGGGAAGAGAAGGGAAGGGAAGGGAAGGGAAATAAGAAAGCACCCTCTACAAGAATTCCCACTAGTCCACTCTCTGCATACTGAGCACTTCTAGAAACTTCCCTCTATACTCCCCAAAAGTCCCAGGTTCTTTGCGGCCAGGTGTGCCGCTCTTGGTTTTTATGACTGTGAGAATGGAGTGAGAAGGAGGAAGTGCAAAGCCAAATTTCACCCCTTCACCTAAACAAACAAACAAACAACTGTGGACATGGGTACTCCTGGCTCTGGGCTGGAGAAAGCCTAGTACTGTCCTGCTTCTCACCCCCACCCCACCCACGAGCTGAAGGGAAGAGAGAAAGAAACAGATCAAACCAAGAACAAAAAGTGTGCAAACCTAAGGGGATGAAGAAGAAGCGTGGAAATGAGGGCACAGAAATGAGAGGCTTCTGGAAAGTCAGAGTCCCCTCCCCCCACAGCCACCACACCGGCCTCAGAGCCCAGGCACTTCCCTGACCTCAGAGCCCCACCAGTACAGAGAATTTTTTGTTTTGCTTTGTTTTTAAACCCCATTGCAACCTCAAAACACACAGGCGGCGGGCGTTCCTTGATTTCAGCCCTCCAGTAGCACATTCGGAGGCAACCAGTCCTTTTGCCTCTCTCTAAGTCCGCCGCCCAACTCTTGCCCGGGCACCTTGGCAGATCACATTGCCCCTCAGCTCTCTCTTCCTCTAGCTTTCTTTTTGACTCTACCAACGAGCTTACCTCCCTTCTCCCTCCTGCCTACTTTCATGTACTGAGCATGCAGGTCTGAGTTTTTCTGTCAGCCTAACCGCATCCGGACTCTATTAAAGTTCCTGGCCCAGGATAAACAATGCAACTGTCGCGTGCAGCCGTCTGAAAATAATTGGATTAGCTAAAACATATCAACTAAATAGAGACAGTCCTGCTCAGGCAGTCAGAGTGAATGTCACCCTGGGAAAAAAAAAAGAAAGAGAAAAAAAGAAAAAGAAAGGAAGAAAGAGAGAGAAGCAAACCCTGAAAACTGATCTCCTGGTCACTGGGCTCTAGGCACCCTGCCTCTGAAGTCTTCCAAACCTAAGCACCGTCTGAAGACCGCTCATCCAGCCTGCTCTTCATAGGCAACTTTTTAAACATAGGGTTTTTTTTTTCTTAATACGATCTGTGTAGTTAGAGTGGCCCACTCTGAAATAAGCACACCTCTGGAGTCTTCACAAAATCCCTTCTGAAAATTCCAGTCACACTGTACTCTCTGGTGACTGGAATGCTTTGTGCAGCCACACACTGAGAATGAATTTGTCTTACTCCTAAAGCAAAGAAAAACCCTGCCTAGACATGCGTCCCTGCAATGACTTCGGTAGAATACATCTCTCCGTGAGCTGAAAAACACAGTTGGCTTTTGAGGGGCAGGGGAGGTGCAGAGGTGCAGAGGAAGCAGAAGCGCGCACCTGCAGAATCTTTTTCAGCCTTTCTATCGATCACACCTGGCTTCCAATCAACCCCAGGAATTGGAGGTCCGAAGTGGGGCTCTGGCTCCTGTTAGCACTGAATGTTCCAAAAGACACTGTAGGTAACCGACTGGGAAAAAGGGTGCGTTCACTCTGCAGCCCACTAGGGAGCCACCTCCTGCCCTCAGAAAGAAGTTCAGCTAAGAAGAGTCCCTTTTCCATGGGAAGCCTGCTGGTTTTACAAAGTGTCTGCCTCCTTCCCGAATGACACAGACACACACTTTATTTATATGCATCTCTATAAAGGACAGTCCTTGGCTATAGCCCCAGTGACCCTCTCCGAGGGGAGGGAAGAGGAGCAGTCCAACTGACAGAGGCCAAAGGGGTCATAGGAGGGACCTGTGTTTGTTTAGGTTGGAGGAGGTTTCGTTTTAGCTTTTAAACACTACAGATTTATTCCTGGGGCCTTCCATTTGGTCTTGGAAACTAAAGGCTAGCTGGAGAATCCAGGAGTCCCTCAGCAGGCAGGAGGAAGGGGCATCCATTTGTTTGTCTTTTTCCTTTCCCAGCTCACAGGGATGGACAGGGTGGTGGGGGTTACAAGCAGATCACACTTCTCCTCAGCAGCCTAAATCAGCAGGAGTTAAGACACCACATTCTTCCCAGGCTAGAAGAACGGGAGATCTCTGAAGTGCTGGGCCATACCTGTAGGCCTCCCAGAGACTTCCCCATATCCCTTCCCCTCCCCCCTCTTTTTTTAAGGGAAGAAAGACCCTTTTTTTTTTTTTTTTTTTTTTTTTGCGTTAACATGGATGTAGAGGAAGTAGGAGGGAGCAAAAGAAAGATTCCCAAGGGTGGAGGCGGCGCTTACCTGTGCTGGATCGTGCCTTGGGCCTCGACTTACACCCGAACCCGGTAGGGGATCCTCCCAGCAGGCTGCTGGGTGGGAAGAGTCCGGAGCTGTACTCGGGCACGTAGGGCGGATAGGTGGTGATGGGGTGGTGGGCTGAGGACGAGGCCCCTCCCAGGGTGGTCATACTGCCTCGGGAGTGGGACGTCTCCAGCTTCATGCTATCCGGCAGCGGCACCTGATACTTGAGGCACTCTTTCTCATCTTGCCTGGTAGAGCCCGCCGATCCTGGGGTGGACAGCGACGGGTCTGGGGAGACGTCCTTCGGAGGGGTGGGCGGGAAGGTGAAGAGATGCGGACTGGAGTGGCCTGCGGCCAGAGAAGAGGATGAAGCCGGAGGGTAGACGGACAGCGGCCCCGGGGAGCCGTGGTGGATGGACGTCTTGGAGAAGGGGCTGAGGTTCCAGGGCGAGGCAGTGTGGTGGCTGCTCAGGGCTTTGCCGCCATCCAGCCAGGGCAGAGATCCGTGCAGCAGAGGTGGGCGGCATACCTGGCTCCCTGCGACGCCAGCGACGACAGGGAAAGAGAAGAACAGGGAAGAGGACCTCACTGAAAGGTGCTCACAAACACACCTGGAGATTCTATCCCTGTCGCCCCCAACCTCCCAGTCAGCTAATCTCCAGGCCCAACCGAGCAAGAGAGCTCAAACCTACTCTAATTTCTGTGGTTGCAGGAGTACAGGGCCCACGCGCCCCGAGGTGGAAACAGACCCTGTCCACACCCATCAAATCTAAAACGAAAGGCCTGCTCCTAAAACACTCCAGAGGAGTTGCAAGGACGCGGAGAAAGGTTCCATGACTTATTTGTCCTGTCCAAATTCGCAGTCTAAACCAGATTTCCTGGGGTCTCTCTCTCTAGAACCTGCCTTGATTTATTGGTTTCTTTCAATGGCCCTGATGCTCCCACCGCAGACTTAATCCCAACCAAGCTGATAAGAGAGTCAGCATGAGTGATGAGGCCTGAAGGATGAAGTGGGGGCCACACCACTCCTCAACCCTAGGGAGAGGCCCAGCTCCCAACACCCAAAGCAAGGAAGGCAGGGTGTATTTGAGAGTTAATTTAGGAAAGTTCAATGCTCGCTTAGAACTGGCAAAGCTGCTTCCAAAAGGCCTGAAATGGAAAATTGCAGAAAAATTTTAATTGTCCAAAACCGTGAAGGATTTTCCACCCTAATTTTCCTTCGTCCTTCCAAATCTTATAGGAAAAGAAGAAAAAACAAGTTCCCCTTCCCCCGCCCTTGAGACTTTTCTAGTCACCAGGGTAGTATGTGAATTTTCACCTGAGACACAAAATTCCAGTTTATGTGTGCCCTTTAAACCAAGGGTGACAAATCTACAGAAGTTTAGCCTTCACTTAAAATACACCATTTTAAGGCATTCCTATGTTATGCAGGTCCACACTCTCTGCTAGGGGGAAACTTTAAATTGCAAGGGCAAATCTACACTCTTATTGATCTTTCAATCCAGTATGCCTCACCATTTGACAGTCTTGTCAACCATTAAGAACAATACTGAAACTAAGATCTTAAGCTAGAGGAAGGCGAGGGGAGTCAAAAGAGATGGAGAACTCTCTTGAGCGCCAAGGGTTAAGGTTCTTTTTTTATGCAGGAAGTAGTATAGTAAATAACATTAGGTCTGATCTACCTCATTTCCACTCAACTGCTAATCTGCACACAAGCAGAGCAAAGAGCGCCGCATCCGCAGAAATGACTGTTTAAGACCTGGAGGCTGTGAGGCAGAGGACGCCTGCGGCCAGAGGGGCTGTGAAAAGGGTGCCAAGGCTAGTTCTGAGCAGGGAGACCTGGGCAGGCACAGCTGACTGAGAAAGCCTCCCATTTTCCTCCCTTCAATGTTTTGCTCCTCTGAGCACACTCTTACAGCTGGGAAGTGTTAAGGGTCCCCTGTCCCAACCACACAAGGCTGTGTTTCTTCCTTTCTTTCTCTTTTTTAAACACCTCCGACCTCCCCTAAACTTCTCAAGGTAAATGGTTTAGGGGAGGCAACTGGAAACTCTTCTACTTAAAAAGAAACTTTGGTGTATCCTAAATCTTTGAGGAGCCTTTGCTGTAGGCCAGAGGAGAAAATAAGGCCAGGGTTGTTGGCAATTAAGCAACCTAAAGCAAAAATGTAGGAAAATTCTGTGTAGCCGGGAGCCTAAGCAAACCTGACTTCTCTTCAACTTAAAGTTTTTACCCCTTTTACAACCGTGTCAACCACCAGATTCTCTTCCTCAAGCCACCAGGAGGTAGGAAATCTGCCTAAAACTCAAATGCACTAGCTTTGGGAAAAAGGCAAAGAAAGTAGAAATAAATACATGTGTTTGGGCTTTTCTGAAAATATAAAAGTTAAATTGTTTGAAATTGCAAGGCTCTGGCGAAAGACCCCTTCCACTAGATAGCTAGAAACTGGAAGCCCTTCAGAGGAGCCCAGTTCCAGCTGCTGCCTGACCTGAAAGGCTCGGCGCGCGCGGCGCGCGCCGGCACAGCTTGAGATGTCCCCTGCTGCAAAATCTACAACCAACCGCCTGTGGACCAGGGCTGCGTCTAGGGGCCTGCCAGGTGAGTGCCTGGCCCAAAGGACACCCGCCAAGAGATGTGCCTGCAGCACACTTTAAAAAACACTCTCCCAAAGAGCAACACTGCTTCCTCGCCCATTTCCGGGCCCCAATTTTTTTTTTTTT
>JAQHUG010000112.1:3690766-3821013 GCA_028555095.1 Dicrostonyx torquatus
CTCTCTCTCTCTCTCTCTCTCTCTCTCTCTCTCTCTCTCTCTCTCTCTCTCTCTCTCTCTCTCTCTCTCTCTCTCTCTCTCTCTCTCTCTCCTCCTTCTCTTCCTCTCCCTCTCTCAGAATTTTTTTTTTTTACAGGGAATGCATTCTTTCTGAAAGTATCAAGACGGCGCCAGGCAGCTCAGTGTTCGCAGACAGCTGTGGCGCGACGCAACTTAAGGAGGTTCTAGTGTCATCCGCGCCGAGGGGGTGGAGCCTGGCTCTGGCAGGAGGGGACACGATCCCCAGCACAAGGAAACTGCAACCCAAACCCGCTCCAGGACTTCACCCCCACCCCATCCCCCCCACCCCCGCACACCGCCGCCCCTCCTCCCGCCCCTCCACTGACCGGAAAGGGGCGCCGCCAGGAGCCGCCTAGGGCAGAGGGGCCGCGGGCAGGGTGGGCGAGGCCGACCGGGGCTTGGGGCGGAGGGGACAGGCAAGTGGGAATTCGCGCTCTGGCCCTTTAAATGTTGCAGAGCCGATTCATTCGGGCTCAGTAGATTATTCCGAACCAGTGAAACCCGGCCGCCCCATTCATAAAGCTAATTTTCATAAGCAGACTTTTCTTTTCCACACTTCTTTAAAATGAGCAAAGTTTGAAACTAGGATTCAAGCCACAGTATTTTTCAGATTACATCAACTTGGAGGCAATGTGCACGTAAAACTGATCAGAAAAGTTTCATGGCAAAATAAATGAAGATTTGCTTCCCGAACCAGTTTCCCTAGGGGCTGATGAATCGCGCAAAGGACTCGGGCTTTGATTCGATCGCTTGCATTGTTTTTGTTAAGGTCTCGGCTTACTTTCACAAACCTCTTCAGTGTGAACAGCGTCAGCTGTTGCAGCTGTCTTTTTCAGATCTAATGATACAATCGATGTGTGCTTCTGACTTGAGTGACATCATGATGCATGGAAAGCCGGGTGGGCGAGACCCAGGCTCACTGGTCGCCGATGTACGGAGTTTGACTTGATCTTTACTCGGGTGGCCTAACTTTTCCCTTCATCCAGCTCGGGGCCCTGCTCACTCTGCCTTCCACCCGAGAAACACGGTCCCCTCCACAGACCCTAACCCTGACCTCTGAGGTGAGACCCAGCAGCAACCTGCCTGGACTCGGTAGTCTCAGGGCCAGGGTCTGTTGGGTGGGCAGCCTGCTGACGCTGGGAGAGCTGCCGCAAGACGCCCCCGTGAGGGGGCGGGGCTAGACGAGGGCGGGACCATTGTAAGGGCCAATCATTGGGCGAGACCAAGACCGGGTTGAAGTCGCCCCACCCCACGGGTTTCAACCTCTGCGGCCCTGTGCGGTCTTTTGAGTCACTGCATCCCCTAGTGGCGTAAAGGTTTCTGCAGCCTGGGTCCGGAAAACACAGCCCGGACGAGGCAAGGTCGGGCGGGAAAATACTTCGGGTGCACCCCAGGGCAGTGTACAGAAGGTGATTCTATTCCAGGGCAGAGAGTTGCGCTTGTGGGGTTACTAGAATTGACTCCTTAAAATGTCCCACTAATACAAAACTTCGATTCCCTTCCTAAAAATCTCTAAACGACTCTTGTCCTACTGTGGATAAGCATCAATGTCTGCCGGTATGGGGGGGAGTGCGTTCCCTTGAAGAAGACAAGTAAAATTTATTTGCAAATGTGCCCTGCGGACTTGGGTTTGGTGTTTCTCTTGACTCCTCATCTTTTTTACATTTGATCTTTGTTTGAAATCCAGGCTGAATTTCTAAATACAAAACATGAAGATACCTATCTTTTTTTTTCTTTCTTTTTTTTTTTTTTTAATAAATCTCCCTCCTGAGTTTATCCTAAATCCCTTGGTCTCGCGTTTCTGAAGCGACCCAGTCTTCGAATATCGATTTGTACTTTCGCTCTTTGACCAACTCATCTCTCCTGGGCCAATCAAGCTGCCAGCATCTCATCCAGCTCACGGCGCTCTCAAAACCTTTTAATTATTTAGTTGCTGTCTAACATCCACCGGAAACCACTCCATAAACAAGCAGAGAGGACCGCACACACATTTTTGCTAAGAGACCCGGGATTAAGATTAAGCATGGGAGTTAAATTTAAAAAAAAAAAAAAGTGGTGTTCCTGTGTCGCTGATGAGTCGTGTAGGATACCAGCTTGACCTTACACAAAGTTCACAGTTTTGAGGGGAAAAACAACAACAACAACAACAACAACAACAACAAAATAAGCATTAACTCTTTGGTCCTGGTCATCGAAATCTATAAATAAAAAGAAAGCAAAAGAAATCCTAAACAAAGCTGCTGGCGCCATGACTTGAACGTGTTCATTTATACGGTTTAGAACTTACTTTAAAAGACTGGAAAAAAAAATGTTTCTCAAAAGGAAGGCTTCCCTATTAGGGGCTCCTCTCTAATAAATTTGGTAGTGGGAATGGAGAGGATTATTCGTTTTAATTTAATCACCAGAGGAGCTACGCAGAGATGCAGAGGGCACTCCCCTGCCTTGGAAAAATAAAACAATCTAGAAGGCCCCTCCAGGTCTGAGGTAGTTTAGGACTGGCAGAGAAGGGTAGGGGGCCTGAAGCTGGACGCCCCGGGTAAAGGAGCCAGCCTGTAGGGGGTATTTAACTTGTAATTCCCAGCCGGTCCGCCCCTGTTCCCGGACTGACAGTGGGTAATTGGGAAAGAGGACGTTGCTCTTTTGATGGCCCGCGCCGGCCAGTCTCGCCGACGCCACACTGGGTTTGACGTCACGGGCCCAGCCCCAGAGTCAGAAGCACAGAATGGGGGGGGGAGGGAAAAAGAGAGGAGAGGGATACCGGGGAGGGAGGGCCGAAGTCGGCTCCGGGACCCACCGGGTAGAAGGGGGAAGGGATCGAGTCCAGAGGGGGAGGCTGCGATGCGTGGCCTGAGGCGGAGAGCCGGACTCCGGGGGTCTGGGCCAGGCCAGGCGCCGGCCTGACCCGCCTCGCCCGCAAATACAGGCCGGGCTTCCTCCTCCCCTGGCGGGTGGCGGGGGAGGGGAGGGGGCTTGGAGCCGGAGGGAGTGATCCGAATCCTCCAGTAGCCAGAGCCTCCAAAGCTGATCCGGGCTTTGTTAGAGGACGCCTCAACGCCCTCCTGAAGACCTGGGATGACACCCCAGACACCCCGGGTCTGGACTCGGTTTTGCTCGCTCCCCCTATTCCCCAGGAGCATCTGGCGAAGCTGGGGGAAAGGCAAGAGAAAGCCATCAAGGAGCCTGTTGTTGCCGCTGCTGCCTAGAGCCTTTGGCTCCTCTAGTTCCTGAGGCCTCCCACAATAGGGTAAGGGGCTGACCAATGTTCTGGGTACCTGGCGGCCCAGCATCCTGAAGCGGAGCAGGCGAGAGCTCAACTAGAGTCATCAAGAAGCCGGAACCTGGAGCTGTGTGTTGGGTGGCCCGAACCAATTTGGCCTATCTGAAACCCCAGGCCTTGGGGCTGCAGCTGTAGGTGTCAAGTTGAGCAGGGTATGTGTGCCCTCTTGGGGAAAGGGTTAGAAATGGATCTGACTTTCACTATGCTTGGAGTAAGCTGGGACACCCTTAACACACACATGCGCGCGCGCGCGCGCGCGCGCACACACACACACACACACACACACACACAAATACAAACACTTGCCGGTCTTCATATCCCTCCCACTTGCCTTCCCTGGGGCTTTGAGACCCCCATCCCTCTGGAAGTAGGCACAGTCTGTCCCATTCAAAATTTTGGAGCCCTGATTGCAAAGAGGCTAAAGGTGACTGGGTCACAGACCCAGAAGGTAGAAATCCACGCAACTTTCGTCAACCACCCGAGCCTGACTCTAAGAGAGGGCAGGCGAGCTCCGCGGGGCCGAGATGCGGAAAGATGCTACCTTGGGGTTTGAGCGCTGCCAGCCAGAGAGTGACCAGCAAAGCCGAACCCTGGGAGTCAATGTACTATAGTTACTAATCCTGGGCAGGGGTAGAGAGCTTGTCTCGGAATGCCTAGGGCAGTCATTTGAGCTTGTTTACTTAAGGACTTTGCAAGCGGAGCGCGAGAGGAATAGTAGGATACTCCTAGAGGCAGCAAATATTTGCAGGCTGAAGAACGAAGCGGAGCGGGGCCGAACTGCTTTGTCCCTCCCCCCCAGGAGCCACGGCGCCGGCCTGGGCGGACCTGAGGGCGCGGTTACCGACTGAAGTAAAGCCCGGAACCTGCGGGGCTGGGAGGTCGGGGAGAGCTCAGAGCAGCACCAAAGGCCAGAAACTGAATGAATGCACAGCCCCGGGCCCGGGCGAGCCGAGGACTAGGGGAAAAGTCCCTTCCCATTCCAGCTCTATCAATCTTCCTTTGATGCGATCGATCAATAAAAACGAAGTGAAAAGACCGTGGTCGCTGTGCGTCGGGGAAGGAAGAGGAGGCCAGAGGTATCCAGGCCGGCGCCGACGCCCCCTTACCAATCCGGTTCTCAACCTGGAGGTCCTGCTACGCCTCAGACTGGGGAAGCAGGGCGGTGGCGAAAACCCAGCGCAACGGCGCAGGGCCTTTAATTGGGTGTATCCGTTTTAACAGTGGCCATTGTTGAAGCAATTAGCGAGAGACAATAACCACCAAGACGCGTTTAATTCGATTCTGTGCACGCTGCAATCCCGAGTCGGGCGCAGCGATAGACAGGCCGGGGATAACCGGGGAGAGTCTGGTTGTGAAGGTACCGGTTCGGTTCCTTGATCATTTTGTCTTAGGCATGGGAGTTGTAAAAGAAAGGCAGGGGGAGCCAGATCTGCCCCAAGCAGGCCACGGTGAGAGAATCGTCCTTGGTCTTGCTAGTCCCCACTGGTCACCCCCCGGACCACTGTTCCTTCCTTCTTGGAGCTTGGGTTGGAGCTGCAGCCGATGCGTCAATCCACAGTGCCTGTTTGAGGGAAAAAAGCCAGGAAGGCTGGGACATGAATTCACGTCTCCTTTCTAAATCCTACATCCCCGCCTCGGTTCCTCGAACCAAATCCGAATTACCTTCCCAATCGGGGGAGGAGCAAAGGAGAGACCCCAGCTAGCGTCGCGTAACACACCTCCTTCTCTGGAGTCAACCCCACTACCCCCTCCTCTGTTTTAGCCTCCGGATTAGGTTACCCAGGCCGGGCGAGGATTTTTACTGGATACGAGAATAGTACAGGTAAAGCTGTATAAACAGTTCTCCGACTGCGGGGCAGGAGGGTTATGCCGGGGACACAGCCCCAAGGCGCCACCGGCCAGCATGGCCTAAGCGGACAAAACGGCTGGGGAGGCCGCTTCGCCTCGGCGACCCGGACCTCACAGGTTAAAGACATATTACGTATCACTGTAGCTTTCATCGTGTCCCCTTTTCTCCCCATCCCCACCCCCACAAGAGCTGAAATACAGAAAACAGAGCAAAATCAAAACGTGGTAGGAAACGAGTCAGGCAGTGGGCCATGCTGGCTGAGGCTGCCTGCTCATCAACGGGCATCCTTTTCCAGTTAAAGCAGTGGACAGGGGACTTCAGTGATGCAGAAAAAGAAAGACCCTAAAATTTAGTCTCTGGCCACAAGAAGATCTGGCAGTGGAAGCCTCCCGGGTGATGGGGATGGGGGGTGGGAAGACCCATGGGAACTTGGATGGAAAGGTTATGCACCCACAGATCTCCCGGTTCCCACACCTACCCGGTGCTCCGGGTCTGGGGTCCACTTTCCAAGCAAAATGAGCCACTGTTTTGGTTATGTGATTTGATTTGATTTTTCTTCCACTGTTTCTTTTCTTTCTTTTTCCTTTTTTGCTCATTCATCTATAACAGTTTAAAACACAGGCGAAAAGCCCAGGCCGGGAAGAGCAGCGATCGACGTCGAGAGTCTGTCTATAAGGGAAGAGTTGCTCTCGGGGCATTACCCACTTCGCAGTCCGCCCCCAGCCCAGCCCGGGCCTGCGCCTTCAGCTTCGAGGGATTCTGGCCCTCCCTCAGCCACTACTATCTCCCCCCCCACACACACCCCGCTTGAGAAAACCCCTGATCACAGCGAGATTTAAAAAAAAAAAAAAAGGTAGGCAGAGGTGAAGCGGAAAGGGGCAGGCGGACAGGGAGAAGACCGGGGATTTCTGCTTTCGAACAGAACAAAGCACACGTGAGGGGGATGGTAACTGGGGAGCCCTCGCCTAGGGTGGGAAGAGAAAGAACTCAACCAGAAAGGAAAAAGTGTGCACTTTTAGCGCTCCTCCGGTCCTAGCCCTGGAGGCTTAGGAACCGTGGGAAAGAGGAAGGGATGTGGGTGACCCATTGGGACACGCAGCAACACCTCCCCCCAGCCGCTCCCCTGACCTTCGACGGCGTCGTTAATTTTTAGTGGAAGATTCCGCGCTTCTAGACCCGGCATGCTCCCGGCGAAGCCCCAGGCCCCACCTTTGAAGCACCCAGGATTCTGCCGGGCATCCAAGAAAATCCGGAGCCAGGTGATTTGGGTTTGACCACTTGAACACACAGGCCTCTTGGTCTTAGAAAAGATGTAAAGACTTGAGACTGAGGAGGACCAGCCTTAGTCACCTGCCTTATTTCATTCCTGCCCCCCACGTTCTCCCGACTGGTTGAGGCACCCCACTACCCACCCAGTTCCCAGCGCCTCCTTCAGCCTACCCTTCTCCTGCGCTTTGGTGGTTTCAAGAGGAGAAAATTGACTATATCTTAGAGATGTTGGGCTTTTACTTCTCTAGATTAGCCTAAGGAATTGAAATACCGACTGTTAAGGGACAATCCCTCGAGGACTGAGGCGCGGGGAGGGCTGTAGGGGATTCACTGCAAAGGTAGAAAAATGGGGGAAGGAGAGGCGATTCAGATCCTGAGAGCAGTGGATGGTTTCTAAACAGCACGGAGTCTTTAGTGTCATTGAAAGAGCTGGTAACCCCCATAGGAAAAGCTGTGTGGATGCCTGTCACCGAGGTGCAAAACCAAGACTTCCCCGGCATCACCGGCTCTTTAACCAGAGCTTCTATTTGCCTGCCTCTCGAGTCCAGATCCTGCCACCTCGTGAACTTCAGCAATTTGTTACATAAAATAAAGCAACCACCAGACCCACTTGCTTGCTCATCACTAGCTGTTTGCAGACTCCCTCCTCCGGACAAACCTGGAGAGGGCACTCACCCCAAAGCACCCTAGTCCCAGTCGACCCCCCCCCCGCAGGAAACACAGGACGACTCCCTCCCCACAATTAGTATGTCTCCCTCTGTATTCCAGCCATCTGTGATGTGCAGAGGGAGTGATCAGAAATACTGGATTGGGACACAAAGACATCCCTGAAAAGGAGCACATACTGGAGTGTGACCTGGCTTGGTCACAGAGAATAAAACAACCTTCCGGGGTAGCCTCGAGATTGTAAACACAGCCTAGGGCTAAAGAACAGAAGGTTTCCCCCTTCAGTCCCACTCAGTGTCAGAAATCCTTATTACTCTATCTCAGTCTTCACTACGGAGACACAAGCTGCCGAAGGTGATGGAAGCCTTGGGACTCCCACATACCTGCACCTTCCCTGGGCCTTTCTGTGTGGCTTTGGGCTATTGGCACGAGAGAGATCTATCTCCCTCATGCTCGCATCCAACCCTTCACTGCACCTCTGCCTGACACCCACCACCTATGTGTCCTGCAAGAAGGCAGGGCTAAAATAGTAAGTAAAGGAAAATGCAGATTGCCCTGTGTCCGGGCTTTGTATTCTAACAGGAAAGGACCTGGGAATCAGGGGCTGCTGGAAATGACAGTTTAGGTAGACCACCGACATGCATGGCATTCTCTAAGCACTGTTACATCCTGAAGCAATAAACATTAGGCCTCACTGAGCCACTGGTTTGAATCTTGAAGCCTTCGGCTAAATCCTAAGGTTAAAAGCAATCAAAAATCATAGCCCATTGATACCTACCGCCTCGGTCTATCAGAACAGAAATTACATCTAGACCTAGTTCAAGGTGATGGAGACATTTTTATTCTTGGGGGTGCAACTGTCTTATGGGAAGCCCTCTTCCCCACAAATAGCAAATTGGGCAGCCAAGCATCTGATTTAGAAATACCTAGATGAACTCAACCTGAGTGACTGAGATTCCTTGGCCATCAACAACATGTCGCAGGAGGAACAGCCCACCACCACTGACATGAGAAGATGGGCCACGGAGAGGCTACCTTCATTATTTGTCCCTTCTGAATCCCTCCAACCACTATTTCAGGATCCTGTTGTGGTCTTTAAGGGGAGGAGAGGGCCAAGAACTATGGGAAATAAATGCAAGCCAAGGGGATGCAGCTAGCAAGCTTACTTCATTTTCACTCGGGACAGATCATACTTGTCAGTTTATCATCCTGCTCTATTAAAGAAATAACATTTTCAGAGCAAATGCTCCACTCAGGTCCACCGTACTTTCCCCACATTTTAAAGTTATCCCCCTCCCCTCTGCCTTCCTTGGCTCACTGTAGACGGCAGAACTCTACTGTCTCATCACCTTAGAGGTCTGATGTCCGGGAGAAAGTCCAAATCTTATCCCCTCTGCCCATCTCGCTTCATGCAACCCTGGTCACTCTGGGAAACTGTGGTTTTCTTCTCCCACCTCAGGGTGCTTCTGTAAGCAAGGACACCTACCCACCACCAGCTACCCTGAGGGGATGCCAGATGCCGACACATCTGGGCTCCAACTTTATGTCACAGTGCACATCTGCTTCTTAAATGATATGCAGAGACAATGAGCCTAAACATACACTTGTAAGCAGAGAAAAATAAACATGGGGTTGACACTTGGACACTGCAGCCACCTTTAGAGAAGGCTCCTGAGCAGATGGGCGATTTCTTTCAGTTTTCTGTCTCCCATGCAGTGAAAAGCTCCTATCTGGAGCCCCTTCCCAAGCACCCCCCTCCAGCTCTTATTTTTCTGTCCAGTTTTTCTTTGCACCCCAAGTTCTATTAGTCCCTTCCTCCAAACAAGGACATCCACACACTCTCACACCACGATCACCCAAGGTCACTGCAGAAAGCCAAAGATTTTCAGTGACCAGAAAGAACAATAAAGGACTGGGGTCTAGTTCACTTTCTTCCAGAGACAGCTGTCCCCACGGGGGGAGACCTCCTCTTAATTCTCTCCACGTGGAGCAGGGAGAAGGAGAACGGAAGAAAGGGAGAGAGCTATGCACTCACTGACCTGGGCAGCTCTCTCCTGAGGGCCAGCTGTTTTTTATTTTTTCCACCCGACTTGCTGGAGAGCTGAAGGTAGCAATGACAGGCAGGCTTCACCACCGTTGCCGAAGCTCCGGAGCTGCAGTCCTCAGCGGCTGCTTCACTGCTTCTCAGGCTTCCAGCCAGAAGTAAAACCTGGCTGCTGTGAATCCTTGCTAAGAGCCCCCTCCCCTCTGCCTTCCTTGGCTCACTGTAGACAGCGGAGCTCTTCCGGGTTGCAAAGGGGTGGGGAGAAGGGGGGGGAGAAGAAAGAGGGAGGGAATGAATAGCATCCCCCCTTTTACAAACACACAAACCACACATCAGAGGTGTGTGAAACTGAGAGAGTTGGAAGGGGTGGGGTGGGGGGCAAGAATGATCGCCTGAAATGTGACCTGCCTCTGGCGCCTACAAAGCCAGCCCGCTGTCTTCTGGGAGGGTTGGAATTAACACTATAAATGTCACTGTCCTGTGGACTGGGTCATTACCATAGGTATAAACATATTTGAAGCATTTCCTTCTCACTTTCGAATAAATGGGGATCTGATAGCTTCTAAGAGCACAGCCAAGTAGGGACCGTCTCGCGAAGAGCTAGCAAAGCAAACTAGTGCCCCAGTCTTCTAAGTGCTTTCTTCTACAGCTTGGATTCACACTGGCGCCCCCATTCTTAAAAGCAGGATCTTAGCCCTTACTTCACCCCACTACCACCATCCTTTAGTTGGGGATGTAAAGTAAGTTAGAACAGGAATGGTTTTTTTGACTGGGCTTGGCTGCTGCTGTCTGACTCAGGGGTAGATTAATATTCATCGGTGGCGCACAGATTAAAGGGTTCTCTGGATCCCAATTCTTTTAAAGACTTCTAGGGGAAAAATCTTCCTTTAAGGAGAAACAAACAAACAGGAACCAGAAGCATCCAGAAAGAAAATCTCTGAAGGAAATGATACCGTTTGCCCATGCAGAACCCAGGAAACTGTGGCGTTCCTCTTTGGGTCCCCCCCACCCTCTTCTCATCCCCACCCTAATAGTGAGGGCACCAGGGGAATCTGCGGGGAATAAATTTCAGCTACACTGAAATAGAAACTGAGGTAGGAAAGGGTCAGGGCCCATTTGTTTTGACAGGTCGGGCTTTCCCTTCACAATATTTATACAAAAAGAATATGGAGACTGACTTTAAAAATAAATATCTCTTTGGGGAGAAATAAAACAAAATTTCGTTCATGACTGAACCATGAAGTTTGGGCTGCTCCAACCGGTTGCGTAGGGAGGAGTGGCTCAGTGTCCTAGGGTAACGTTTTGGGGTGGTCAGTCCCTGGGAGTAGGGGAATGGCGAGAGCCAAAGGAACTGCTGGGTGGATGAAGGTAGGGCGGAGGACAGAGGACAGAAGAGAACGGGAGGCCCAAAAGTGTTACCGTAGAAATGCATGGGGACCCGTGGAGTGGAGGGAGGTACCGGGTGTGGATATCTCTTTGCAGAGTGGGTGATGCCACGACCGGCACTCTTTGCCCCTAGGTAGGGTCGGTAACCTGTGTCTAGCTTCACAAATCAGAAATTCTTTCCAGTTAGATACCAACCCGCCTGTCAGCCGATCTGCACTACTGCTGGGCACTCTCCAGGGTACGACGAAGCACCTAGTGGGGCAAGTTGAGAACACCATTTGCCAATGTGGCAAAAGGAGAGTAGGTGGTCTTCTGGCCCTTTCGGGATCTCGGAAGGGCCATCCTCGCCTAAGCAACCCTGCCCCTGTCCCTAGCCCGGTCGCTCCAGCTCTCCGCCACCAAGTGGCGGAGTCAAGCTCTCCAGTAAGCTTTAAAGACTCGGCGGGGGGCCATGCTCTCGAGACAGCCTGCGCCGAACCTGTTGCCCTGGTGCACCCTGGGGATCTGTCCAGGAAAGCCCTGGGCCCTAGGAAGATGTTACTGGTTCCGGGACCCATAGGAGACACAAATACCCTTCCTTCTGGATGGGAGCTATAGCAGAGACCCGGGAGACACTCGTTCACCCACGTGACTACAGTAGTCCCCCCACACACACTCCCCAGCACCCAGCGGTATCTAGACCCCAGTTACAGGTCCAGTAGGCGAGTGGGGCCATTTATGGCTTTCTCCAAGCTTCCTTCTCATGCTTCTGGTCCTCTTTAAAGATTCCTATTGTCCCGCCCCTCTTTCTCCTTTACCCTCAACAAGGTCGCCTCCAATTTGAAAGCCTTTTTTTCTTTAAAGTATGTGTCCAGTCCTGTTGCATACGAGATTCAAGACAGACATTCCTCCCTCTCCCAGTCCTCCACTAAGGATCCGTCCCGTGAGCACCAGCAATCTTCCCTCCCCAAGGAGTCCGCGAGTCTGCTGGCCTGGCTGCAAGCATTCATTTCTGCAGATACTGGCTTCTGATCCTCTACAGTTCTAAAGTGTAAAGGGGTGTGAAAATGTGATCTCATGCTCCCCCCCCCATCGATCCCAAAAGCCTTAACTGGAGAAAGTTAGGCTGGAAAAACAAAAAAAACAAAAAACCTCTGAGGTTAAAGAAGAAAATCCTAAGGTTGACAGTGGTCGGACAGGGGACTGAATGCATGATATGATTCTCTTAATGGGCAAAAGTATGGAAATGATATTGGGGAGTTGGGGGTGGGTGGGTAATTGAAGGTGGGAAAGAAGTGAGGTAAAAGAAAGAAGAGCCCACCCCCNAAATGATATTGGGGAGTTGGGGGTGGGTGGGTAATTGAAGGTGGGAAAGAAGTGAGGTAAAAGAAAGAAGAGCCCACCCCCCCCCCCCCCCCCCACCCCCGCATGAATGCATGCTCACCTCATTCCCAGAACTCCCTAGGCAGAGACAGGTGGATCTCTGAGTTCTAGGTCAGCCTAGTCTACAGAGCAAGTTGCAGGACAGCCAAAGCTATACAGAAAAAACCTGTCTTGACAAACAAAGCAAGGGGCTGGAGAGATGGCTCAGCGGTTGAGAGCACTGACTGCCCTTTCAGAGGACATGGGTTTCGTTCACAGCACCCACACTGTTACAAGCAGCTAACAACTGCTTGTAACTCTAAGACCTGACACTCTCACACAGACCTACACACACAGGAGAAACACCAATGCACACAAAATAAAACAATAAATAAATTATATTAAAAGAAAAAGAAAACCAAAAAGTGGAGGGTGGTGGGGAATTCCCCCCCCCAAGTAATAAATAAAGTGAGGGGAAGGCTCTGAGTCATTTCCTGGACAGAGAATTGAAGATTTAATCCTGATTCCTGGACATCAGTGGGGCGTGTTAAAGGACAGTGCTTTGAGGAAGCTCTGAGTCGCTGTGTGAATTTAAAATGTAGTTGCTCTTGCTCGTTGAATCCTATAGAAATCTGTGTGTGTGTGCATGCACGCGTGTGTGTGCCTGTGCACCTGTGGGTGTGAAACAAGAAACAACATTGCCTCATTCAAGTGCGGCTGTATTTCAGGCCATGTACCTAAGAAGCCAGGTTTGCTCTGAGAGTGTCTGGAGTTACTCCTCCTGAAAGGACAGGATGGTCCCACTTGCTAATTTTAGGGAGTGATTTCATTGAGGGTGTGTGTGTATGTGTGTGTGTGTGTGTGTGTGTGTGCACCTAGATCACAAAGTCACGGGACAGTTCACAGCCACTGAGCTCTGAAGGCTCTACTGTTGGTTCCCTCTGCCTGCAGCTGACTCCCTCCCTCACCCTACCTCAGATTTCTCTGACTCTACATTCCCTTGTGTGGCACAACCACCGCTGATCTTTTTAACTATCTCACCTGTGGTTGAAGTGGGACTGGGGACAAGAGACAGAGGTCATTCTACTTTGGCAAGGGTTGTGAGCTGAACTAGCTAAGGAGATGGTGTGAAGCCCCACCCCTGGGCCTGAGGACACACCTTAGCTTTGGGATTAAAGTTCTAATCCTTCCAGACAGGTGTGATAGTGTACCTGTAACCCCAGCAGTTGAGAAGTTGAGGCAGGAGGATCATGAACTTGAGATCTTAGGCTACAAAGGTCTTAGAGTTTTCCTAATAGCCACCATCACCAGCTGCTCCAAATCCAGACATGAGTTCTATAACTTTTCTGAGATCAGAATCTATGAATCTACAGTATTGGGGCTTGAAGCATCAGGGGAGGTCACCAGGCACATAGAAGATGGATAAGTAAATGTCTAGGGATAACAGAAACACTGATTGCAGCTCTTTGGGATGGTCATGAAGACAGGTTCGCCCACTGGATAAAAAAAAAAAAAGGAGTCCCCCAAATGGAGGAAATAATCTCTGACAGAATCTCTCTTTCTTTCCCATCTTTCTAAGACTGTGCGGTCAGTTAGTGGAGCATTGTTGTGTATAGGGACAAGGAATCCGTAGTCCTCCCGTTCCACCATCATCCCATTTCTTGCCCCTATGACCAGGAAGTAGTTTTCCCTGTGTCCATCAGTCTTCCCTACCATCCTGCTTCCATTTCAGCCTTCCTGTGTACACCTTGAGATTATCTTAGGACTTCAGTGGGCACTCTGCCAAACAACAGTATTCGAAACTACTACCCCGGGTTTAAAGTTCTAATCCTTCCAGACAGGTGTGATAGTGTACCTGTAACCCCAGCAGTTGAGAAGTTGAGGCAGGAGGATCATGAACTTGAGATCTTAGGCTACAAAGTGAGATTTTGCCCGAAAACAAAGTAAGACAGAAAAACAAAACAAAAACAAATCTAATCTTTCAATCCCTTTTATTGAAACTTACTATGGAAGCATAGAGGGAGAGAGCTTGGCTTGAAAGGGTGCAGAGGCTATGCAGCCTGGAGCCTAGCACTCTCTCTCTCTCTCTCTCTCTCTCTCTCTCTTTTTTTAATACCCCCTGCAACAAAACATTTTTATTACAATCGCTGACCAAGGCTGTGATTCTGAGTATGTTTTCCCTGATACGGTCCGACTGGGGTATGTGCTGCAGTAGGCACCTGGCTAATAGGGAGCTATGAATGTCTCAAATTAAAGTTTTGAAGAAGAGCCACCAGAAATTAAAACAAAACAAAACAAAAACCCTCAGACCCATTCCACCCAGGCATCCTAAATAAATAGCCCCGTTTGCAAATTCCTATCAATTATTACGTGATGGGAAAAAAATCCTATCTGAAAATAAAGCACGTGGAAGGGGAGAATTTTAATTAAATCTTACTGTGGATATAATGGCATGGGAGTGATTTTTCATTCGGTGCTTGCCTGCTCACCAGTGTTTTATGGCGTTTTCTTGCCTCTGACTTTATTTTAAAATATTAGGCGAGGTGGAGAATTACAAACGACTCTTTCCTTATCTGTACTGCTCACATATCCAGGATCAGAGGAGCTGATTAAGAAAGAAGTCAGAGGCAACGCTGGATTCATAATGATTTGGATAATGAATCCTTATCTCTGCTTTCCAGATTATCTGCTTTTCAGCTCCCAATGTTTTGTTACATGGGATAATTTATTGCATCTAATACATCACAATGAATCTGATGGTGGAAAGTGATGGCCAACATTGTGAAAAGGGGGCCCTTATTTTTTATCCCGGGGCAATGAAACTGCTTTTTGCAGTTTTTAATTGGGAAAATATAAGGTAGATCTGATAAAAAAAAATAAGGGGAGGGGGAGCCTGGGTATAATCTTGCCTGGTCGTGCTTTACCATGCTGCTCTTTAATTAGTGTGTCAATTTCAGACTGAAATTAACAAGATCGACCCGAAACCAGTGGCTAGTTTCTTCCCACTGCCGAGATCCTAATTTTTAACATGATTTATTTTTATGAAAAAGGAGATAATTAATCATAAACACTGACTAAAGCACAGGGCCAGGTGAAGATAAAACGCTACTGGAATCTTTATATAGGGAGATACCAATAATGTTCTCTTTCCTGAGATGAGATTTCGTCCTCCTTCGACATCTCTCTTGCCCCTCAGTTCCAACCACCACTGCCAACTCCAGCCTCAATTCAAGCAAACCAGAAAATAAAGATCAATTCCAGGTTCCTTCGAATGGTCATTGCTTTTGCTCTTGTTCATGAAGCACACACACACACACACCCCCCACACACATAGACACACACACACACTTGTATATTCAGCTTCCAGCATGTCTGGCTTTGTCTGTGAACACATGCAAAATAGGCATAGTTTGATTTTCTTAGAGAACCAGGGTGGGTGTGTTCTCTCAGGCTCCCTTCACCCCGCCTCACCCCTACTCTCACCCACTTCTTTCCGTTTTAGAGAGAAGGGGGGCACCCATCTCATTTAATGGCTAATTAGTTCCAATAATTGACATTGTTTTTGTTTTCTTTTGTCTCTCAACCTAACACCAGAAGAACAAAAGCCATGGAAATGCAACAAGCATCAGTGGCCTCTGGACAGGACAGACGTCAGAATCCAAGACTGAACCCGCAGTCCCCTCCCAGCATCTGACATCCAGGCTTAGAGACCCGGAGGGCGCAAGTGTCCTGATAACTTACTCTTTCAGCTCTCTCTCTCTCTCTCTCTCTCTCTCTCTCTCTCTGTGACTGTTGATTACTTTCTTGTTGTTTGGATCAAATAATCATTGGAAATATGTAAACGAATGAGAAGAGATTCATACATATTCGCTCTTCAATTGTTTCTCCTGACGTCAGATGGTAATTTATTGACAACTGGATGGCTTGCACCCAAATACCGCTTGTCTGAATTCCTGAACCCCCGTCCCCAACACACACATGTTACTTCAGGTTGTACAAAGTTTGGGGGCAGGAGGTGGGTAAAGAACTTTTGTTTAAGAGCTATTTTCTGTAATTCCTATTGTTTTCTTTTACCCTACACTTAAGATGGTTTACTTCTTACAGTGTGAGAATTTGAAGTTTATTTCTGGGACTATATTCTACAGATAGTTCTTGAGGAGACTGAATCATTGGTGTGGACGTGGCGGACACAATGGGATGGAGTACACAGGGGCCAGCAACTATGAGAGAGGTGGAATACACAGGGGGAGGCAGGAGCAGGAGTGAGATTCTATGGGGGCCAAGCATCCTTCCATCCTTTCCTGAAGTGGTCCTGCCTTCCCCACAGTGGGGTTCCCCAGGGTTCCCACTTGTGTCAAGCTCAAGTCACCATTCCTGAGCCTGTCCCCACACCCTTAGGAATATGAGGCAATCAAATAATTATTGTCTCTTTAAAACTTGAGTTTGGTTTCTAAACAACTCTCAGGTTTTAGGTTTACACAACAGGAGACACCTGATTTTCTGGCTATTCTCCCTTTATTTCTTAGTTCACGTTGTTTCTCGTGACAGTGAACCTCAGAGTTGGAGTTCTAAGTCTGTGCTTAGTATCTGGAAGGTTTCCTCTCTTCCTTCTCCATATTCCCCTCCCCCTCCGTTTCCCTCTCTTTCTCTCCTTTCTTTATGACACATCCCTCCAAGAATTTCAAGTATCAATTATAAGCAATATGAATTTCTCAGTCTTCACCAGCGAAGAGTGATGATCTGATAGGAGCCTGGAAACGGAGATTCCCTAGATGCAGCAACTGCTGGAGCCTACTGGGCCGTTTCCCATGCCCAGATGAACATTCAATTTTCCGGCATTATCTCCACACTTAAACTCGCTTTCTCCATTTCTGTGCCAAGATAAATTTGCATAATATTTGCAGCTGTAATTAGCTGATGAGCATCTCCCAGCTCCCCCTTTTGTTTCCCCCCTGCATTTGGTCCTTCTATTGATGCCACGTTTGATCTTTAATATCACAGGATTCCCGATAGAGGGTTGACTATCTTATCTTCCTGGTCCCAAAATCGAAGGAGGGAGAAACGAAGGGGGAGGAGGATGAGTGAGGAGAAGGAAGCTTGCAGTTATCAGGGTTGGAAAGGTTGTGTTGCAAAAAACTGTAGGTACTGAAGGAGCCAATAAGGTGAATGAAGAGAGTTGGGGTGCAACAGGGATGGGGTTGATACATCACTCTAGGGGGGGGAAGCTCTATGATAAATGTGTTATTATCTAATGCAGAGTGGGGGTAGAGGGAGTGGACAAGAGCTGGGCCACAGACTCCTAGTGGGAAGTGTTCTTCAGTCACCAGCTCCATCTCTAGGCCAAGACTCTCTTTAAGGTTGAAGGCGTTAGCCGCTCCGAGTAGGAAGTCTCTGCTGCCATTAAACAGAAATGGGAAGGTACCTGACCCCCCTCTTCTCATCCTTTTGTCTCCTCTTTGTAGAGAGCACAGGACTCCTGACTCTCTAATGCTCTGCTTACAGCCTCCCCACCCCTACTTCAAAGAAATGGGGGCGCTAAGTGGAAAGGAGGAGAAAGAGAAGATGCAGGGGATCCGGAAGAAAACGGGAAGCGTGTTGTCTCCAAAATAGAACAAACCAGAAAAATTACACTCTGGCCCCACCCTTGTTATTTGTCTCCAGTTTGGAAGTTTGGGAGTGACAGCGCTGTAGGAGGGAAGGGGGGCTTCGGGAGCCGCTGTCTATAGTGGTATCTGTGGGAATCAGGGGTTGGGGTGGTGGGGGGGGCAAGAAAAGGAAAAGCGGAAAAAAAGAGAGAAGACAAGAAAGAGTCGATTTTCATGGCAATCATCGGAACAAATAGCTAACATTTAACATTTACACCCGCACTGGCGGCGCCCTGGCGCTCTGTGGACCTGGAGCCAGGCTAAAATGTCCCGAAAGCCTTTGGAGAAAACGAGTTTCCAGCTATCAGGTTCTCCCCATCTCCTCTTTTCATAAGGCTTCGGTTTCAGGCTGGACTTGTCCAATGTCTGCGTTACCGCTGCGAGCTCCTAAATGAGTGTCAAAGAGGCAAATATCAAATAGCACCGAGGTCAAGGCGATTTAGTTAACCACGGGACGCTCAGGGCTTGAAATTTGTGTGGGACTCCGCGGGGGAGGGGAGGGCTCACGGATGGATGGGTGGATGGATACACCGTTGTGTGCAGAAATGGCTAGTGGGAAGTGCACACGGAGGCAGCGGCTCCAGCAGGGCTGAGGGAGGAGCCAGCCTTCACCTAGTCCTGGCCTCGCCTCCTATTTCGTTGCTCTTCACAGACCACGGTTAAAGCTCTCAGACAAAAGTTTCCCTGCAACTTCTTTTCTTTTAAATGAAACCAATTTCCTGAACCAACGTTCAGAAAAGCGGAATCTTGGCAAAGTTTGGCTTTAACACCTATATTATCCAGGTCTCAGTTTCCCCGAATGCTATTTGAAGGGATTGTACAAGGTGACAGGCTATAGGCTAGAAGAGAAATGGGGAACGGTGTGTGGCTGACTCTATATTCCCTTACCCCATCCGGTGTCACTTGAACAACCGGATCCCATCACCAACCTGGCCTATAGTCTCTGACAAGACCGATTCTCAGAAGCAAGAGTCCTATAAGCCCCTGGAGCCCTAGGATACTAAGCTTCACGCAAACGCTCTCCACTCCGATCCACCTCAACCGGGTCTGTAAGCCCAGCCCATAGCGCTAGGAATTATTGCGGTGTTACCAGCGCACACACAGTCGCCTATCTAGGTTCCCTTCAGGCGCGCCTTTGGCCTCTCAAGTGTTTGCAAAAAAGCGCAGCCTCTTTGGCAAGGGGTGGGAGCGCAACAGATTGAGGATTCTTCCCAAATTCCTAATTCAAATGTAAATGGTTGTGGTGGCAGGACAGGGCCGGCTGTTGAACCTTTTCTACTAAGCCTTCTCCTTCGCTCTGCCTAGGGTCTCTTGTCTGTGTTGAGACTCGGGACTCGGGTGTCAGTGTCACGTGTGTGAGAAGCTGCTTGGGTGGGCGTGTGTATTCCTACCCAGAGAGAAGGTCTCACAAGCTGAGGGGCGGGGTGTGCAATATAATCAACTTGTTTCCCTGGGACACAGAACAGGAAAACTAGGTAGGAGTCAGCTAGGGAGACCTTGCCTAGAAAGCCACTGGGTCCTTGCCTAGAAGGCCTCTGGGCCTTCACCTCCTCCTCAGAGCCTTGTTTGCAAGGCCACGTGCCAAGGCTCAGGCCAGGGCGAGACAAAGTGGGAGTGATCCCTGCAGGAGGCAGGAGGGAGGGACAGAGGCAGAGGATGCCCAGGTGTATTCTTAACTTCTTTTTTATAATAGAACTCTTCCCTCCCCTCAGTATAAAACTCTATAATCAGGAGGAAAAATATGATACTCTACTCAAATAGAAAAAAAAGTGTGTGTGTGTGTGTGTGTGTGTGTGTGTGTGTGTGAGAGAGAGAGAGAGAGAGAGAGAGAGAGAGAGAGAGAGAGAGAGAGAATGCCAACCTCTACCTTGGTTCTGGAGAAATTCTCAAATAGAGAGTGTAATTTCTCAGTTGATTTTGATTGACATACTGTCCCTGGGATCATGTGTTAATCCCTTCTTCACTCAAGCCTTTTCATAACTCATTTCTCTCTTGCTAGATGGGGACTCTGATGGTTACCGAGGCAACGATGATAGCACTAAGCTATTTCCCTCTCTGCAAGGAGACCATTATTCCGCATGCATAGGCCATTTGCAACAGAGGTCGCCACAAAGTCATCCACAACACAGCCACGTTTATTCAACTTTTATTCCCTCTTTTTACCCCAACACAGACACTAGTTTGCACTTGCGGGGAAGGGGTGCTATCTTGTCCTGTTCTGTATTGGTAACAATGGCCTTGGAGTGGAGGAGCCCACACAGGTGCTCATTTGCACACTGACACAGATAGAGGTCTGAGTCACTGTCCCCTTGCCCTGGGCATCAGTCTCCTGCAGAAAAGGTCTTACTGCCATTTTGTCTACCCATGGGGTCATCTTCTAGATAAGAAGATGGAACCAGGTTCTGAGACCACCTGCACTTCTGCTTCAAAGACTCAAAGCTACCATCCATCCGTTTTCTAACACACACACACACACACACACACACCTGCACACACACACACACACACACACACACACCAAGTAACCTCCCCTCTCTTGGATGCAGAACCCCTCTTTGCTGGTATAGTGGTACCTCCTGCCCTTAAGATGCGCTGGAGCTCCAGAGAAAGCGCCTGTCTTGGCTTTAGGTTTCCTCAGTCAGTGTGTAGGTTCTTGAGCTGTCCTCCACTGGTCCTTGAACTTTGGAAATGCCTAAGTTTGGTTCAGGTTTCTCTGAGGAGTGGCTGTGGTGGGCCAGTAGGATGTGGACAGTAGGAACGTCTATTGATAGTCACCCAAGGACGTTTCAGGAGAGTCTACAGCGCAGGAAACACTGGAAAACATTTCTCTTCTCAATCTTCAAGGCCAGCAGAATCTGACCTGTGAAGGTCACTGATGGTGGAGGCTTCTGTTTCCAGCCCTGTCAGCTCCTCTCTCCCTCTTCCTTTTCTTCTTTCCACACTGTGCTCCTCTTCTGTTGCTAAGGGAGGAAAAGAGATGGACGCACCTGGGCCCTAGGGTGCACTCTGTCCCCTTCAAGTCTCGGTGTCCTTGGTTTGATGTCCACCACTGCTCCCTCATTCTCCCCTAAAAAGGTCACTGCAGTCCCTGGAGTGTCCTGTTTTTGTGTTATTCAGCAATCCGAAGAAGTTACCAAATGAGCTCTCTTTGAGAACCAGGAAACAGATCTTGCTTTTCTCTTGGACCCTTAAGGCAGGACAAGGTCTCCCAGGAGACCTACTCCACACACAGCAGTGGGGCAAGGCAGTCTAAAAGAAAAGGCCTAGATTCCTAAGTATTAGTTAGAAGTAACCCCAAAGCTCCCAATGGTCAACATCCTTCCCCCACCCCTGGGTTGCTATTAGTCTGAGCTGAACTGCTGTTCATTTGCTCTGAAGGTAAAACCCCAACACATCAAAAACTCCCTTGGCAAAGATTTTTAAAGGCTCCCAACCCCATAAACAGTAGAGTTCAAAGAAAAAAAGGGGGGTGGCATTTTCCCTGGGTCAGGGGTTCCATATGTATGTTCCTTCTTAGTAAAATAATCTGAAGAGAAAACAGCATGCAAAGCTCACCTTGGGGTGCTGGTCTCGCGGTCCCAAGCAGGTACAGGTCAGTGAGCAAACTCAGAGTTGAGGCAGTACTGAGGAGACAGCTCTCCTGCCAGCAGGAACAGCAAGCTGAATGTCCCTGTCTGGCAAATATGCTTTCGGAAATTCCGAATTCCATAGAGGAAGACTTGAGGGCACGAAGTGAGGCAAGGGAAGATCAGAAGGAAGTGCTCTCTCAATGGGAAGGTTCAGAGGTTCCAAGAAATGTCCCAAGTCCCGGTATTGATCAGACTTGCGATGGGATGGACTGGAAACCTGGGTCAGTGTGTGTGAGTGGCCGCTGGAGAAAGGGTACCCAGTCCAAGGGCCTGTGGAAGTGTTTCATAGCATTATACCCTCAGAGGAAGGCTTGTCAGTGGAGGTAAAACTCGTGATAGGCCCCAAGAGGCAGAGACAAGGTGAACGTTGCAAACTCAAGGGCAGCATGGTCTACCCAATGAGTCTGAGGTTGCCTAGGGCTCACACAGTGAGACCTGTCTTCATACAGAAACAACAAAACAAGCCGGGCAGTGGTGGTGCACGCCTTTAATCCCAGCACTCGGGAGGCAGAAGCAGGCGGATCTTTGTGAGTTCGAGACCAGCCTGGTCTACAAGAGCTAGTTCCAGGACAGGCTCCAAAGCTACAGAGAAACCCTGTCTCAAAAAACAAAAAACAAACAAACAAACAAAAAAAGAAACAACAAAACAAAACAAGCAAAACCCCCAGAAAGCAGTAAGAGTGGTATTTAAAGTCCTGTGGAACTGGGGTTACAGACTGTCGTGAGTCAACCTGTGGGTGCTGGGAACTGAGCTTAGGTCTTCTAGAAGAGCGGCCAGTGCTCTTAACCACTGGCCCATCTCTCCATCCCCTGCCCAGAGGGTGTTGTTTTTTTTTTTTTTTTTGACATCCTCTTTGAGTCTGAGTTTGTCCTTGTGGTTTAGGTACCATATGCTAGACAAGGTCATTGGGCGACCTTGAAGAAAGTGGAATTCACGGTGATTCTCTCCTAAGACATCTTTTACTAGAAGTGTTAACCTGTGTACTACAGGGTCTGGCAGTGTCAACTGTAGCAGTTTCATTCACCATAAACCAAAGGGATTCCAAGCATGAGCCTGTTACATTCACAGAACACCCGCTACGGTTGGTTGTGTTTTTCTAAGTAACGGGTCCTTCTGACCACAGCACCTGTTCTTGCTCCTGCCAGTGTTCCTTTGGTCTCCTTCTAGCATGTGCTAGAGTGTTATCAATGGAGTGAACTCTAGAACACCCGTTCATCACGGCTCCTTTCAGCACTTCCTGATAAGCTCCAAAGCTGGCAAGGAATTTTCTACTTTCTTAAGATGTTCACAAGTACACCATGGAGAAAGATGAGCAACTAGACTATTCTCGATACAATGAGAATCTATATGAGGTTGGGAGTGGGTGTGACTTAGTTGGCAGAGGGTTTGCCTGGCATGCCAAATGCCTAGCTTCAAGTCCTAGCACAGCATAAAAGGAGACATGGTGGTTCATAACCACAGTCTCAGCACTGGGAAGGCAAAGGCCAGCACATGAGACCTGTGTCAGAAGAGAAGAGGGAAGAGGAGGAGGGTAGTTATATAAAATGTAGAGTCTGATAATGTGGAAATCCAGACTCATCAACGAGGCCAGCCTGTGGCTCTCAGAGGATGACCCAGCACTACCCCGGATGGTGTCAAGAGCTAGAAGGCAAAAACAACAACAGCAACAAACCAAACAAGTGGTGGAAGAGGCCTGGGAAGTGCATGGGCAAGGCAGCCAGTCTTGTGAACTGTGATGTGCCCTGAGAAGGACTATAAGCGAAAAGGGTGGGCCCACATCACCCGCAAGTGCTTCTTTAGTCTAGGGAGGCGGCTTTATTCTGTAAACCTTTGGGGACCTGGGTGGCTTTATATGTAAATACCTTCTCTTCTCATGATGAGAATGAGTGAAACCACAGAGATTCTAGATGCCATCCTGGTGGTTTAACTCCCCATGGTCCATATCTGTATATATACCCAGAATGAAAGTATTTATGTAAATATTTTACACTCCATCAAATATGTGTGTCTGACAATGTTTTTGCAAAATGCTTACATAAAAGCCATATATACATACACCAAAGCTAGCCTTCCACCATGTGTTTTGTTTTTAAAGTTTGTTTTGATTTTTTTTCTTATTATGGAGATAGAGTCTCGGTGCTCATCTCAGGCTGGCGTCCATCTAGCCTTGCATTTGTGGTCCTCGTTCCTCAGTCTCTAGATGCTGGAGTTGCAACCGTGCACCACCACATCAGGCCCTCTGTGTTTTCAAGACTTCTGCACAGACCTGTGGTCCTGTACGGTGGTGGAAAAGTCAGCCCTGTTCATCAGCTCTGTTACAAAGTCACAACTTTGCTCACACCTAATACTGTCTGATGCTTAACTGGTGCAACAGAGATGACCCAAAGCCCAGCATGTGAGCAGGATACCACGCAGAGAGCTAGGATGTGTCTGCCGGGAGGAGCCGAGAGAGCAGAGGGAATCCTTTCTCATGAATATATGGCAGGTATCTACAAACCTTCTCACTAATTGATGGGCTCTCTCTATATAATCCTGATAAAGGGCCACTGGGCAGTAAACACTGATGCTTCCAACATCCTGATAGGGCTTTGTTAACAAGAAGATAACGGAAGAGCAAGATATGTTTGTTTCGCTGCCTGTAGATAAACCCAATAGGTCTTTGTTAACTTTTCATGACTGATGGCCACCACTAATCATGATAAATAATCCCAAGAAGAGGAACTTTCTTTAAAGGGCTAAGAATGGGTCTGCGTTTTGCACTCCTTTGAACGAGGAGGAAGGATTTTTCTTAGTGTGACTGCACGTGTGTCATGGTTCATCAACACTCAGATAGTTTTAAAGCACCAGTGGGAATTCTGAGTCAGATTGACCCTCCATACTTTTTTTTTTAGGATGTGCTGAATTCCCATCAGCTGAGATCTGATCGAGTCTGAGGCACTAGATCTCCAAGGATAGGCAGTGTCTGCACAATGTTTCTGCTAGCAACGAGGGAGAATCCACAAATATATGTGTGGGTGGATTGTGTTTGCTTGCTTGGATTATTTTTTTTTCAGTGCCAGGGATGTGACCCGCTGTTTTACCCATGCTACTCAAATGCCAGAGTTCTGACCTGTATCCTCAAAACCCCACTGTTTACTAACATTTGTAAGGTAACTCAGGGGCCAGAGATGCTTGTCTTTACGCTATGTTGTCACTTGCAAAGTTGTAGTCCAAGTCCATTGCTAAATGTATTTGTGTGTGAGTGTGTGTGTGTGTGTGTGTGTGTGTGTGTGTATGTGTGGCTGGTATATGCAGGCACATGCTAGAGTGTGACTGCCACAGGGAAAATTTGGAGGTCAGGGGACAATTTTTGGGAGTTGGTGTTCTGTGGGTCTGTCCTGAAGGGATCAAGCTCAGGCCATTGGGCTAGGTGGAAGCCCTGGGACCTACCAAGCTCCTCCTTTGCACTCCACCTTAGTTTCCACACAGGTTACCTCCACAGCTCCAGGGATCACTGACTCAGCTAAACCAGCTGGCCAAAGAGTCCTAGGTGTCCCCTTGTCTCTGTCTCCCCGGGCCTGGAATTGTTTTACATGGGTTTTGCAGCTCGAACTTGGATTTCCATGCTTGTGGGGTAAGCATTCCAGTAACTGAACCATCTTCCTAGCTGGCCTAGCTTCATTTGTGTTGCAGTGATAAAATACCCTGAAAAGCAAAACAAAACAAACAAGCAAATACACAACTTTGGGAAGAACAAGTTTATTTTAGCCTACAATTCCAGGTTATAGTCCATGCTAGGAGCAAAGTTGAGGTGGCAGGGGAGTGAATCAACTATTACAACCGTAGTCAGGAGCAGAGAGAGAGAGAGAAATGCGTGATGCTCATTTGCTTGTTTGTGCTCAGCTCCGTTTCTCTACATATAGTTCAGGATCCCCTGCCTAAGGAATGGTGCTGCCTACAGTGGACCAGGTCTTCTCACATAAGTTACCTTTTAAGACAACCCCCCCACCCCCACAAAGACCGGCCTATAGATCAACCCAGTGTAGACAATCCTTCACTGATTCTCTCTTGATTCTAGGTTGTGCCAAGTTGACAACTAAACCCAATCATCACACCAGCTCTAAATATTTATTTTTACATGGTAGTACATGCCTGTGGCGCTAGCACTCAGAAGGCTGAAACATTTGAGGCAAACCTGGGTTTATAGTCTAAAAACACTTGTCTCAGAAAAGATAAATATATATAATATACATATGTATGTATATCTATATACATATATATCTATTATATATACATATCTATAATATATATATATATCTAGAGAGAGAAATGGGGTTATTGAGATTATATTTATTTTGGTTTTTAAAACAGGTTTTCTCTGTGTAGCCCTGGCTGTTCTGGAACTCGCCACCACCCAATAAGATTTACTTTTAAAAGTTGGTGAACTTTTGGTTTTGTACTTTCTGTTCTTTTAAAAAAAAATATTTATTTATGGGCTGGAGAGATGGCTCAGAGGTTAAGAGCATTGCCTGCTCTTCCAAAGGTCCTGAGTTCAATTCCCAGCAACCACATGGTGGCTCACAACCATCTGTAATGAGGTCTGGTGCCCTCTTCTGGCCCCCTGGCATATACACACAGACAGAATATTGTATACGTAATAAATAAATAAATATTTAAAAAAGAATCACAAAAATATTTATTTATTATGTATACAATATTCTGTCTGTATGTCTGTATTTATTTATTATGTATACAATATTCTGTCTGTGTGTATGTCTGAAGGCCAGAAGAGGGCACCAGACCTCATTACAGATGGTTGTGAGCCACCATGTGGTTGCTGGGAACTGAACTCTGGACCTTTGGAAGAGTAGGCAATGCTCTTAACCACTGATCCATCTCTCCAGCCCACTTTCTGTTCTTTAGTTATATCTCATCATGGAGGGACCTCAAAGTCTCACAGGTGCGCTCTTCTCAGATGTCACCCAAAATGGAGACTTCCAAGTTCATTTACATCTCATCGGCTCAGTTATTAAAGCAGGCGAGCTTTCTGCTGTTGAAGAAGTATTAGTGCTCCGGATTCTTTACTGCTGCTTTTGTTTTTCTTTAAAGAAGGCAATCATTTCTACCTAAAACATCATTTGAATTTTATCTGTGTTAAAATGAATGCTTCGGAGGAAAGAAGGGACCCTGACAAGTCCTTAGATTCTTCCCTCGCCTTCACACAAAGAATTCTGATGGCAGAAGTGATACTGGACTCCCAAATATAGTGAACCAGATTTGCTACAAACAAATGGAGGTTCCCAGGGATGAAATGATGTTTTGGTTAATAAAAAAGAATACTAAAAATAACTTGTTCTTAATGTAGAAAAATTACTACTTCAAAATATGTTTTAGGTTCATTTTAGGAAAGTGTGTAAGTGTGTGTGTGTGGTGTGTGTGGTGTGTGTGTGTGTGTACAAATAAGAAAGCTATTGTAATTCAGTTTGCTCTGGATTCTCAGAGAAAACTCCAGTGTGATTCATTGTATGGGGCAGCTGAGTCCTGAAAGCATCAGATTTGACTTCCTAGACTCCCTGGAACCACAAGTTCACATCCCAGAGGGGTTGGGCTCAACCCTTCCTCCTCCTAGGCAGTAAATAGCATGAAAACCAGGTTATCTACATGGCCAACTTTCAGGAAAGACCTTGAAAACAGAGACCCAGGGGTGGACCTTTGGAGGTCACGTGGTGCTTTCTATAACAGCGGGGGTTTTGCGGCGGGGGTGGCTGGAGCTTATTGGGGCCAGCCGGCAACTAAATGCCACTCTGATCCCAGGAGATAGCCAACTGAGGTTTTTTTCACAGAAGTCCATTTAGAAGCCAGCGACAGACTGCCCTGCCAGCGTCTCCCCTTACCTCAGGCAAAGCACTGGTGGCTCCATCAGATTAGGTACCAGGACGTTAGGGAATCTGGTGTATTTGCTTTCATGTTCTGTATTCAGCGGCGTTTCTATAGCGCCTTAATGTCTTAGCACTATATTTTGTATTTCTGATTAGCCGGTTGGCATAAGTACAGCATGATTAATGGTTCGTTTTCGGTGTTTTTCTTTTTTTCTCCCCCCCCTCCCCGCTTTGGCTCTTAGTGGCGCTGCTCTCACCTGAATCTAAATAGCCACTTGACGCTCTGACACATTTGACAAACCTTGTACTGATTCTTTACATAAAGTGTTCTGTTTCTTCTCGCTTTTGTCTTGGGTTTGTCTAATTCGGACGATATTCCCCTCACTACTAATAGTTTTAAGAGTTCGGGTTTTCTCATGAAAGAAGAAAGCGGATGAGGGTAGTGATGATAAACCCAGAGTTAGGCTACGCTTTGTTTGCTGTTAGTGATATGGAATGTCCATAGACCTGACTAGTGACCAAAGCGAAACGAGGGAAAGCTGTCTGTGGCTTCTCTGATGTTTGCTGCAAAACCTTTATTTTTCTTTTAAAGTTTGAGTCCTCAGAAAACTCATTACGAACTGGATGAAACATATGAGCTTGAAAACATGCCAGTCGTGGGCTTATTGCCAAGGGTATCCCACGTGTTCAGTGTGATAACTGCTTGATGACTGTTTGTGCCTAACCTACATAACCACAAAAAGTATAAATACAGATGTATAGAAAGAATTGCGAGCTGTGCAGACTAGCACTGCATTTATTTATTTATTTATTTATTTAGATGGGGCTCTCATGCACACTAGGCTGGCGTTGAATTCACTGTGTAGCCAAGGATGACTTTGAAATTCTGATCCTCCTCACCTACCCGGTTTATGCTAGGATCAAGCCTCGACTAGGTAAACACTGCAAACTGAGGCACCTCCCCGACTCTACTTTGATATCTTTATTTAAATGTCTTTTATATGACTCTATGTGCAAACTTAGAGGCGTGTCTCAGAGACACAGTGAGTGACTGTCAAGCACCCATGTCCATCAGCTGCTTGTGGAGTTGGAGGCACTTCTTATTTCTAAATTCCATGTTTTAAAAATAACCCAGGATTTCTGTGGCTTTAAATTGCCCTATTGTCTGTGACAACCCACTGAAACCCGGGGCTATCTTTGTACTAGTGGCCCAGACACTTGAAACTCTCAAATCGGTTTTGGTATTTTGTAATCCACAAGAGGATCTTCTCTTGTGTTTTTCTAGTAATTTGAAACACAGTTTAGTGACACCAACTTGTCCATTAAAAACACTCGAGGGCTGGCAAGATGGCTCAGCTAGAAAAGATGCCTGTCGCCAAGACCAAAGACCTGAGTTCGATCCCTAGGACCCACATGATAGAAAGAGGGAGCTGACTCCTGAAAGCTGACCTCTGAGCCTACAATTATGCTGTAGTATGCATGCAACTATACGCATGCGCTCACAAGCGAATGTGCGCGCACACATGCACACACACACACACACACACACACACACACGTAACTAAATACATAGACAACAAACATTTGTTAAAACTTCCTAGTCACTGTGCTGGACAATGCAGAGATTGTAGATTCACACTCTCGTTGCCACAGACGGCTCCGTTGCACCTGTGAACCTCTTTACGGAGTGGTGCTAAAAAGCACAAACAGTGGTAGCGTGAACACATCCCACAGCTGTTGTGGATTGAGGGGAACACAGTTCAGCAGGCTTTATTCTATGAAGTACGCCTGCGTCCAGCCGGAACGCAATTGGTTCTGAGCAATCCCTGCTCACGTAGGTGTAAAAGCATCCTTCCTTCCTCTGATACCTGTCGACAGTGGGGCCTTGGATGACTGAAATGGAAATGCAGTCTGGGACTCATAGAGTCCAGGGGAAGCCAACTATAGCTATCCTTCTGAGATTAGATGTCCTCGCTCTTTGTTGACTAGAAAACAAGGCACAATAGCTTCCTGGTGGCAGTGGTGGCAGTGGTGGCAGTGGTGGCAGTGGTGGCGGTGTTCCTGTGTGGTAAATTCTTGTGATGTCGGTTCATTGACCTTGAACTCATGGTTCTCCTGTGCTCATGGTTCTTCTGAGTGCCACTGTGACTGGCATGGCTTGTTGCATAGTAACACCAGTGATGTGGTCCTGCTTATGCATGTGCTGGGACTAGCGGTGTATCTAGCTTCAAATGTGTTCCTTGAAGCATGTTGTGTTGACAGTTTTTTGTTTGTTTGTTTTCAAGGCAGGGTTTCCCCCACGTAGCTTGGGAGACCTGGAATTCACTCTGTAAGGACCAGGCTGGCCTTGAACTCACAGAGATTTGCCTGCTTCTGCCTCCCGAGTGCTGGAATTAAAGGTTTGTGCCACCACCATCCAGCTAAAGGCACTTTCTTATTGATTGAGGCTGTGTCTCCCAAGTGCTGGGATTACAGGCATGTGCTACTACATATGATCAACCACATTCATTTCTTTTCCAAGATAGGGTTTCTCTGTGTAGTTCTGGCTAGCCTAGAACTTCCTCTGTAGACCAGGCTGGCCTCAAACTCAGAGATCCACTTGTCTCTGCCTCCCTAGTTCTGGGATTAAAGGTGTGCACCACTGCTCAGGTTTGTTTGTTTGTTTTCATCTTTTTTTTTCAATTAATTAATTTAAGGTTATGTTGGGGGAAGAGTCATTTCTTGGCCAGACTGCTCTTGAACTCTTTATTTAAGTGAGCATGATCAGGGCTGAAGAGATGGCTCAGTGGTTAAGAGCACCAACTGCTCTTCCAGAGGTCCTCAGTTCAATTCCCAGCAACCACATGGTGGTTCACAGCCATCTATAATGAGATCTAGTGCTCCCTGCTGGCGCGCAGGCATACATGGAAGGAATGCTGTATACATAATAAATAAATAAATCTTTTTTTTTTTTTGATTTTTCGAGACAGGGTTTCTCTGTGGCTTTGAGCCTGTCCTGGAACTAGCTCTTGTAGACCAGGCTGGCCTCGAACTCACAGAGATCCGCCTGCCTCTGCCTCCCGAGTGCTGGGATTAAAGGCGTGTGCCACCACTGCCCAGCTAAATAAATAAATCTTTTTTTTAATATTTATTTATTTATTATGTATACAATATATTCTGTCTGTGTGTATGTCTGCAGGCCAGAAGAGGGCACCAGACCTCATTACAGATGGTTGTGAGCCACCATGTGGTTGCTGGGAATTGAACTCAGGACCTTTGGAAGAGCAGGCAATGCTCTTAACCGCTGAGCCATCTCTCCAGCCCTAAATAAATCTTTAAAAAAAAAAGTGAGGATGATCTTGAACATTTGAGTCTCCTGTTTCTACCTCCCAAATGCTGGGATTATAGTTCAGCAACATTACCCATGGTTAGTGCAAGCCAGGAACTGAACCCAGGGCACATTAGGCAACAAGTCATTGACTGAGCCACGTCCCTAGTCCTTGTGCAGTCCTTGTGTGGCTTTACAGCCAACAACAAGTCAGTAAGTGGTAGCTATTACATTTAGCATTTTAAAAAAAGCTTACACCATTAGTATGACCTTCTCATTTGTGTGTATGGGTGGGTGCACATGCACACACACAACATGTGTATATAAACACACATACACACACACACTCGTTTGGTGCTAGAGTATGTTGCTTCATGTGCACAAATCTGAGCTCACCCGACCAACCCAACACACCCCAAAACAAACATTTATCCCATAAGGTGATAACAGCCGAATTTATCTGCTGGGTGTGTCTGGCTCCTACGATGCCTTCGTCTCCATTCTCCTGCAGTTTTTCACTTTTTCATAAACTTCCGCCTTTATGCATAGTTTTTCTCTTTTTTAACATTTTGATTTATTTTGGGGGAGATGAGGTGGGGATGGAGTTGGTTCTCTTCTTCCACCATGTGTGTCCCTAGGATCAGGCTTGACCACAAGTGCCTCAGGCAGATGGATCTCACAGGCCCCTGCACCCAGTTTTGAGTGCAAATGCCCTTTGGTCATCTTCTCTGCGTAGCCCCTTCCAGCAATGGGCATGGGTTCTTTGAATTCTCGCAGTATGTGATGTGCCCTTTCCACATCTTAAAGAAACATACAGAAATGGCTGAGGGCAAGGGCATTTTCCGCCTAGCATTTAATTTTGTGAACGTTGTCAATAAACCTGCCATAACAGAGTTGCTGGATGTGGTGAGCCTGTAAGCCCTGCTCTCAAGAGATGGAGCTAGGAGGAGCAGGACTTTGTGGCTAGCTTTGGTTACAGAGCAGGAACCAACCTCAGTAAATGAAACAAGTGAGTAAGCAGATGAAAACGGAATGGAGATGAGGAATTGAGTGCCTAGAAATTCAGTCTCAAAAAGTTTAACTTTTACAAGCCAGCAAAAGCAAAGTTTAATCACTATTTTAGAGTAAGAAACAGTCAGACCGTAAGTTGGCCATGTGGACAGACACTGACCGCCCTCAAACCCTTTAAACCGGCAAGGGTTGACTCACCAAGGACCAATGACAGCTTTCTTTGGGGTTGTGCTGTTTTGCTTACGGTAGTCCGCATCTGGATATTTTCATGAATCAAAACAACAGCAACACCAGAAAAACGAAACAAAACAAACAAACAAACAAACAACACGCCCCCCCCCCCAAGACCAAGACCTAACAAATGGCTTCAAAAGGTTAAGGAAGCAGCAGTGAGCTTCCAGGGTCACAGCAGGAAGTCACTGCCTGGGACTAGGAATGAAACAGCTGAGATGGCTCAGCAGGCAAATTGCTGAGGAGCCTGGTGATGACCCGAGTTCAATCTCCAGGATCCACATGAATTCCCCAAGTGATCCTCTCACCCACACACGTGTGCCATGGTATGCATAAGCCAACACACATACACATTGTAGAAATTCAAAAGGCGCCAGTCCTGAGAATTTAGCATATTTAAACCTTGCCGAGTAGGTACCTTTATATTTTATATGTACCTGTTCCTTTGTATTTTTCATGCAGCATCTATAGTTAGCTATTAGGACTGTTCATGCATGCATTTGTTGAGCTTCTATTTTTTTTTTTGTTTTTTTTTTGTTTTTTTTCAAGACAGGGTTTCTCTGTGGCTTTGGAGCCTGTCCTGGAACTATCTCTTGTAGACCAGGCTGGTCTCGAACTCACAGAGATCTGCCTGCCTCTGCCTCCCGAGTGCTGGGATTAAAGGCGTGCGCCACCACCGCCCAGCTTGTTGAGCTTCTAAATGTTCTATCTATCTCTCTATCTATCCATCCATCCATCCATCCATATCTATATATCATCTTGTGTTATGATTGCTATATGTTGTTCTGGTTTGTCTAAGGCAGTAGAGAAATCAGTCATAGAAAAATGTGAGCAGAGGGCTAGAACAGAAGGTCAGGAAGAGCTCTTGCCTAGGATGTGTGAAGCCCCAGGTGCAGACTCCGGCACTACATTACTGGGCACAGTGGCAGAGGCCTGTAAGGTCTACCAGGAGGTAGAGGCAGGAGGATCAGAACTTCCAAATTGTTTTCAGGCAGAGGAAGTTTGAGGCCAGACTGAGCCAGAGACCCTAATTAGAAAGTAGAGGGGGAACAAACACCTTACACTCCCTCCTTTTTGGGGAGTCTGTTTTTCCTTTTTATGCCACCCCAGGCTGGTCTCAAATCTCTATCCTCCTGCCTCAGCCTCTGGAGTACTAAAATTATAAGTAAATGCCAACACATCCAAATTATGCAGTCATTTAAAAAGAAATCTAAGATTTATTCTTTAAGACAGGGTTTTTCTACATAGCCCTGGCTGCAAGGAACTCAGTATGTAGACCAAGGCGCTTTTGAACTCATAGAAGTCCACCTGCCTCTGCCTCTGGAGTGCTGGGATTAAAGGCGTGCTCCACTATGCCTGGCTTTTACTATTTATTTTTAATTACGTGTATATTTGAGTGTCTCTGTGTGGGAACATATATTTAAGTACAGCTGCTCCCAGAGGAACAGAAGCACCGAATCCCTCTGGAGCTGGAGTTAAAAGCAATTCCGAGAAGCTTGATGTGGGTGCTGGAACCCAAACTTGGTCCCTTGCAATAGCACTATGAGCTCTCAACTATCAGTTTTCCGGTCCCTGACAAAACCATTTTTTTTTTCTCACAGAATACTGAGGGAAGCAGTGCAAAATCTGAGAGTGCAGATGGGGGAACAACAGAAGCCAGCCATACCCAGGAGATATACTTGGCTGTGATACTGCCTGGCCTTCTGTGAAAGCTGCCCTCAAATGCGTAGTGGACGAACGAGTCAGGTCCTGCTCTGTGAACACTGAAAACCTCATTTGTCCAGTAGAGATGAAAACCTAGCTAGCAGTCACTGCTTTGTCCCCTCCTTTGATTCATATACGTATTTAATGTGTCCAGGGTGGAGCAGTGTGCCAGGACCCTGTTGTAGAAGCCAGGGGACAGCATGCAGGACTCAGATCTCTCCTTTAATCACATGGGTCCTGGGGATCAAACTCAGGTCCTCAGACTCAGTGGCAAGTGCCATTACCTGGTGAGTCATGTCATCAGTCAACAGCAGTTATTCTAATAATTCATATATGTGCTCTTTGTCTATTTTGGTGCCGGGTTTTGAATCCAGGGCTTTGAACATGCCAAGCACATGCTCTCCTACACCCACATTCTCAGCAAAAATGATTTGATTTCTCTTTCTTTTTTCTTTTGGTGTGTGTGTGCGCATGCCTGCACACTAGTGTAAAGGACTGAGTACATTGATGTGGCTTGCTCTTTTGGCTACACTGGCCATCCAGTGACTTCCGGGGCTCTCCCTGCCTCTATCCATGCCCCTCACTGGGGTTACAGGTATGCACAGCCATTCAAGACTTTTACAGAGTTCTAAAGATTTTAACTCAGGTCCTCTTAATCTCACAGCAAGAGTTCTTACCCACTGACCTATCTTCCCAGGCCAAAAATGTTGCATTGAAATGATGGATAAGCTGTCCAGCTGCTGGAATGTTCTAGTTTCAGTGCTCTTTACTGGCCTGAGCATATGGAGTAATGGTCTCTAGACATTACAGAGATGAATGCAAGCTTCCCAAAGAAGCAGTTTCTAACAGAAATGACTGGTACTGCTGTACAGACAAGACATTCCTTCATTCTTCAGTCCAGGTAACTAATCTACTTTTAAACTTTTAGAGAACAGCAATGATGGGAAGAGACTGGGTATAAAAGTATTTGTATTGAGAACTGGGCCCTCAGTGAACTTCATGGGTTAGTGTTCTCCATGGCAAGGATTCCCTATCTCAGTGTTCATTTTATACTTTAATTTGACTGGTAGGTTTTTGTTTAATCATTCTATTGAGGGGAGAACAGAGGTGGTTTGGGTGACATTGCTGAGTAATGCACTATATTTTTATCTCTGTAAAAGCCCCATGGTAAGAATGCTCCGATAGCCCCTGATCTTCTCCAGGTTTGGAATCACACATCAGCCAGAGGATAAAGATCCTCTCTGTATTTAGTGGCAGACGCCTTACGAAGACAAATACCTTGCTGGCCACAGAGAAGGTGCTTTGCCAGCTACCCTAGTCGCTGCCGGCGCATTATCGCACCATACGAGCAGCTCAGTTTCCCGTGTATCTGTTTCCTGGATACCGACTCCTATAAAAACACTGGTAGGGTAAGTACTTTGTCTATCTTCTCCTTGTTAGAAAGTATGGATGCTGTTCAAATGATGGTGTGGGATAAAGGGAAAACAGGTTGCTGTTTCACTTACAGTTGGAAACTTCCAACCTTCCTAATGAGAAATACTTCATTCTTTTGCTTCAAATTCTGTTACAACCTGCATTTCCTGCAGCTGAGTCCCTTCACTTTGCAGAGCTAACCCCCACTTTTACTGCATGTGTAGTGTACGTATGTGCAGACACACTTGCCAATGTGTGCACTCATGGAAGCCAGCGGTATCTTTCTCTACTGCTCTCCATCCTATTTATTATTGTTGAGAGACAAAACCAGGCACAGAAGTAGATGACTTTAATCCTGGCACTTGGGAGGGGAAGGCAGGCAGACCTCTTAGCTCAAGGACAGTCTGGTCTACAGAGTGAGTTCTAGGACAGCCAGGGCTCTACAGAGAAACCTTATCTTGAAAAACCCATCAATCACTGGTTAGTGGTGGTGCACGCCTTTAATCCCAGCACTGGGGAGGCAGAGGCAGGCAGATCTCTGTGAGTTTGAGGCCAGCCTGGTCTACAGAGTGAGTTCTAGACCAGCCAAGGCTACAAAGAGAAAACCCTTTCTCAAAAAAAAAAATAAAAGAAAAAAAAAAAAACCAAAACCTAAACACTAAAAAGCCAACGGACAAACCAAAAAGTACTTATGTGCATCCACCTGTGCAAATCTGTGTGCTGGTGCCCATGGAGGATAGGAGCTGGAGCTGCAGTTCCAGGCATCTGAGCATCCTGAAGCGGTGCTAGATCTGGACATTGATCCTCTAGAAGAGCAGAAAGAGCACTTCACTGCTGATGCACCTCTCCAGCACTCTGTTTTTGAGGTAAGGTCTTTTACTGAACCGGGAGTTTGCCATTTTGGCTTGACAGGCTGGCCACCAAGTTCCAGAAATGTAGCTTTCTGCCTCCCAGCGCTGGGTTGTAGGTGAACATTCTCATGCCCAGCTTTTATGAGTGTTGGGGACAATTCAGGTCCTCATGCTTGGCCAGCAAGCACTTACTGAGACATCTCGCCAGCTCTACGCCACTTTCCCTCTTTTTCTAGGCTTGCTGTAGTTCCCTCCTCTACTAAGCCAGCCTCATTTCCGTGCCACCATTAAGGAAAGCAATTTCTGTTCTTTTTTCCTATCTGTGGTATTTATAATTTGCTTTTTTTTTTGTGACATATTCCCTTCTGGAGAATGACTCTGACCAACTTTCTAACTTTTCTTTATAATATCGATGTTCTATTTTCTAATCCACAATTCTTTTTTGCAGTTTCTTAAACTTCCTCTAGCCAGAGTCACAGACAGCCGTGCAATGGAGACTGCAACCACTGTTCATTTTGCACAGGCCACTGAACAGTCCTAAGATGGGGACAACTTTTGGTTTCTAGTGACCTAGACTGGATTCGACTCACTGACCTAGAGGTGAAAGGCTCTGTATTCCATTACTAATCCCTGAGCCATCCAGCCCCCTGAAAATGATTCTTTGGTTTTATTATTGCAAAGACCATTTATAAAATCATGAACTGGATTTAGGAAAGCAACCATGAAATAGCAAGGGACAACAAATTGATTGAAATTCCTTAAATGTCTCGTGGGCTGGAGACTCTCAGACAGGAGAAAGGGGAAAAGTTCTATATAGGCACCTCCTTTCTTACTTTAGGAGTGCAGCCTGCTCATTTAGACGTGGCAACTTCAGATCCACTGACCATGCCTCAGGGAACTAATTCCTAAATAAAGAAAATGGAAAAGCAAACTACGAAACAGCCAATAATCTTTTATTTTGCACTTCCCCCACCCTTCACCCCTCTCCAAAAAGCACTAGTGGGTATATTTGTGCATGTGAAAATATTGTATAAAGTATTTAGGATGATCTCTACTAAATGAAACAAACAAACAAACAAACAAAAAAAAGACACATATCTCAATATAGATCCTTTTTGGGAGGCGGGGGAAGGAAACTTCCGGCTTGTAGAACAAAGAGAGTAGTGATTTCAGCACTCTTCCCAGGTCGACTCCATTCCCACTGTTCTGCAACTGAACATCAAGGCAGAGAACCACATTTCTGAAACCACATTGTATGTTTTAAAATAGGACTAATTATAATGCTAATATCCACTGAGTTGGCAGTAAAAAAAAAATCACATTTCTATTCATATACTTATATTAGGTTCAAATCCCACATTCTAACATTCAAGATAGCCTTCACACAAGCCCAAATTGGGATTAGTTCAAAATCAAGTAAAAGTCCACAGTTATTCCAAAGTCACTAAAATATGCTAATAAAGTTAAATTTGATTTTTTTACATTAAAAATAAAATATTTGGTTTACGTTTCAGATATCTATAACATATAATAAATAGTGGGCAGTATAGTAATATAATAAAGTTTTGTGATACCCTGAAATTTGATGCGTTTTCTTTAAAAAATTCATAATATACTTCATTTCAACCTTAAAGCACAATATCCATGAACAAATCTGTAGAAATAAAACAATATAAACACAAAATGCTACAGTATTTTTCTTTTTTCTTTTTTTTTTACTTTTGTGGAAACTACATGTCCTTTTAGTAAAAGTGAGAAAAATTTACAGAAAATATATAACAAACAAAACAATTTCAAAGCATCAAATCTAGATTTCAATTGCCTTATTCCCTCCGACTGCGAGGGTCCTTTCCCTACCATGTTGTGGGCACTGCATTTGGGGAGAGATGGCTGGGTCTTTTTCTCTATCTTCTTTGCCTGTGTACAGCAGCAATTACAGACATGGCTGAAATCACAGTGGATTCCAGAGAAAACCAGAATTAAACACGATAAAAAAATTTTAAAAATAACTACGTCATAAATATTTATTATTTACAGTAAGGGGACATTTTTCTTAGTATCAAGAGTTTTATACAAGTTGATGAATGTACACGCGGTGGTGAGAAGAGGCTCCAGCAGGTTACAGAAGAGTAAGATTCAAACACAACCAAGTTATAAAATAGGCTAAAGGAAAATAATTTGCACGGAGGTGAACAGGACATGATAGAAACCTTTTTCTTAAAAAATATAAGGTATCTCACAAAAGCCTGAACATTTTACATGTTAGTAATAAAAGTGGGGTAAGGTGGGGGAATTTCATATATTCTCATCACAAAAATATTTACCAGTCCTCTGACTGGGCGCTCTTTCCTTATGATTATCTCTGTGAGGGAACTACAGCTAAGGATGCATCCTTCAGTTACTATCAAGGCATCTGTACATTACCTTCTCATATAACACCTTAATAAAAGGTTCTGGAGAGAAGAAAGGGAATCAGGAGGGAAGATGTGTGGTGTCTTTATTAATACTTGTCACTGGTAATAGGCAGATGGAGGTGTGAGCCCTCAGGCACGCCTCCACTGGAGTTTTTCTTCAGTCACACGCCGTGGGAGCTCAGGTCCATGTGCTTCAGAAGGGAGCATCCAGAACGATAGTATATTCTTGTCCTTGCTCCACCAGGATGCGCTGTCCACAGGGCCTGAGGGAGACAGAATGGCAGAACCGGCCCAGCCCGGACCCGGCGCGGGGCAGCAGTCCTGCCCACGCTGACGTCAGTGCGCACGGTGCTTCCTCTTCTTGTGCTTCTTGTCTTTCTTTATCTTGGCACACTTGGAGCAGAACCACTGCATCTCTTCCGGAGGAGCGGCCATTAATCCCACACAGGGCCTAGGCATCAAAAGAAGTTCAGGTAAGTTTCTTACGATTTTCTTTCTTTTTTGTTTTAATGCGACAGGTTTCTCTGTGTAGCCCTGGCTGCCCTGGGAACTCGCTCTGTAGACTAGGCTGGCCTCAAATTCAGAAATCCGTCTCTGCCTCCTGAGTGTTGGGATTAAAGATGCATGCCACCACTGCTCTGCGCTCATGATTTTCTTTTTCTGAGGCAAGGTCTGCAAGCTATACCATGCTCTCCCCTGCAACCCCCACAGAACTTTACAAAGTTTTTATTTTTGTGTTATGTTTATGAGTATTTTCCCTGTGTATCATTTGTGTGCCTGGTGCTGGCAGAGGCCTGAAGAGGGTGTTTGATCCCCTGTGAAAGGAATTGCAGACCATAGTGAGTCACCATGAGGATGATGGGACTTCCCCAGGAGAAGCAGACGGAGCTCTTAACCAATGAGCCATCTCTTCAGTCACTGCCATGTTGTCAAAGGCAACGCTCTTCCTGGTACAGACTTTCCCTGTACTCCTAGGGATGGAACTCAACCCTCCAAAATGCCAAGCAAGCACTCTACCAACTGAGTTGAATCGATCACTCCTTTTTCAAAGCTTTAAGTTGATTTTTTAATTTTTTTTTATTTTTTATTTTTGAAGGAACAGTAATATGGCTCAGCACTGGCTACTATGCCTGACGACATGGTCTTCCAAGCCATGTGGTGGGTTTGAAAGCGGAGAACTGGCTTTTTTAAGTTGTTTTCTGGCCAGATGGTGGTGGCACACACCTTTAATCCAAGCACTTGGGAGGCAAAGGTAGACAGATCTCAGTAAGTTCGAGGCCAGCCTGGTCTAGAAAGAGAGTTCTAGGACAGGTTCCAAAGTTACAGAAAAACCCTGTCTTAAAAAAAAAATTGTTTTCTAACCTTCACATGAATGTGGTAAAACGATATGCATACCAATACAGCATGCTCCATTCCCACAATAAAAATATATGCAAAAAATGATGCATGTACCAGAAATCAGCCCAAAAATCAGAGTTCTCATATACAATGCCTTTGTATAGGCCCTATGGGGAGGTCACAAGCTTATCTGTCCTCTCAGTCAGGGATAGTATAATGCAATGGCTTTACTTCTATGTTTTAATTTGGGAAAAGGGGCAAGGGGTGAGACAGAATCTCAGGTAACCCGGGCTGACCTCAGATTCACCATGTAGCCAAGGATCCTTGCTTGGTCTCAGCATTCAGCGCTGAGCCTACCAGTACTCCATTATACCTGGCTCTGTTGTTATTGTACCGACAGCAAACATCATAGCCAAACGGGTACTTTAAGAATGAAATAAGGCTGACCATCTTCAGATGGGAACAGCTGAGACTTCAGAAACAAACAAGCTTTGAGTCAAGTGCTGCAGCTCTCACCCAACGCCTATGCTCTTACTTATTTTAGTAGGAAAGGGTTTGTAAGTGAAGCAAAATAGTGACACTCTAGGCTCTGTAATAACAGCACATTAACTCTGCAGTTATTTCACCGTGCAGGCTCCATCTGACTGTCCTCAGGAGAGTAGCTGAACTGGTCTAAAGACACTAGCTGGCTAGGATCTCTGTTCACACATGATCTGTGTTGCGCTGTCTGAGCATCTGGGGTACTCGGGGGGCACTCACCAGTGGTACCAGTCATCACAGCCGTCACAGCCGATCATAGGACTTCCATCATCAGGCTTGTTGCACCCTGGACAGATCCAGATCTGATTGCCCCACTCATCGCGGATCTGATGTTAACGTGGAGGAGCAAAAACAGATGGTGTGCGGAAAAAGAACCAGAAGAGGCCAGATAAGAATGCCGCTGTATACTATAAACACAGCAAACTACGAGCTGGAAATATGGTAGATTAGTCTGCTCTGGAGGACAGCTGGCTGTTCAACAATGGCTTCGCCCCTTCCTCTCACACTCTCTCCTTCCTCCCTCTCTCTCTCACTGTGTCCCTCCATCCCAATATGCTTTCTTTCCCCTCCCTTTTACTCCCTCTCTCTCACACAGTCTCTCTTTCCTCAGGCCCTCTCACACTTTCTCCCTACTCCCCTCCCTTCCTCACACACTCCCCACTTCCTCCCTCCTTCCTTCTTTTTGAGGCAGGTCTCACAAGCTCAGGCTGGCTTGGTGGTCATTATATAGTCCAGGATGGCCTTGAACTCCAAGCTCTGCCTCAACTTCCTGAGTGGTGGGATTTCTGGTGTGTACTGCCACGGCTGAATATAGTGACATATTTCTAATGTATACTCTAAACTGCGATGGAAAGTTTTTAAAAACAAAGCATTGTAGAATCAGCTTTAAAAACCACATAACACGACCTACACTTGGCTTCATCTAAGAAATTCCTATAATCTCATCAGCTCCTTATGAGTCTTCCTGCCACTAACAACTGATATTTTTGAAAGTGCTCAGTTTTACATATTTTTTCAGCCACGTTCATAGCATGGAATTAGCACATACAGTCAAACATGCATGTATTCCCTCATTACTTATTAGCCAAACCCTTCTCCTGAACTAGGTGATAAGATCAAGGATATAAAAGAGCTGTTACTAAGTAACTTTCCATTCCCTTTATGACATTTTAGAAAAGTACAATCAACTAAAGGGCAAATGAAATAAGAGGCTCATGAAGCCAAAGAACTACATACTTAATTATTATTATGCTCCAAATACTGCATGTTCTAGAGTTCTGACTTTGTTCTCAATTGTAAGTGTCCCTAACTTTATGAGTTTCTCAGATGTCATATTATTGAAACCAATTCTGCATGGATACTAAAAAAGACCACTGAGTCGAGCTCCCTTTTAAATGTCCTCATAGCAAGACAACATATGATCTCACTGTGTATATTGCAAGGTGGCCTCCTACTATGCCGCTAAGCACTACACTGACTAAATGTGTGGGAGAAAGTGGTTTCCTTGTGAGGGTTATCAAAAGTGGATATATGAATGGACTTACCATAAGGCCTACTATTTTTGAAAGTCTCTACAAAGGCAAACTACACTGACCTGAAACCTTTCACAGGAATGTGGAGGAAGCTGCCTCAGACTACTTACTGGCCCTCACTTGGGGGAAACTGCACCACGGGGAAAGAACCAGTAGCCACCAGGCACTGAGTGTCCAGTGATTGAAGCGACCATGCATGGCCAGTCTTGCTGCTGGCTGACCTTTCTTGACATTAGCAGGTTGTGACTCTGAGTCACATAAAAAACCAATCTGCTATAGCACCATAGTTACACCCAATACTTTCTAGGGTAAAGAGTTCTTTCAAATATGACTTTATTTAATCATTGTAAATCATCTTTGGATAGGTTAGATGGGGGAACAGGAGCTACAAGAATTTCACTGTTCTCAACATCACACTAATAGGTAGTGACAGAATTGCTCTGTGTCCTCATAAAATATCTATTTAGACTAGAAGACTTTTTGGGCACTGTCCCAGTTGGTGTCACTTCTGTGGAGTCAGTTCAAATGTCTACTGGAGAGCCACAATCTTTAGAGCCAGACAAGACTACAGAGATTAATGCATCTAATACAATCCTTTAATTACAGATAAACAAATGGAGGATGAAGAGATTAAGTATAAAACTCTTTCCTGACCAACTCACCTGGGGGTGACGCCTCAATTAGACCCCTCGATTGATCCTTCGGTGGACCAATTTATTCCTCACAGATTTTTGTATCACATCTTCTGTCTTGAATTGCCAATTTATTATTTTTATTATATATAATAGATAAATACAATAATTTATTATTGCCAATTACTAATTTTTCCTGCCTATGTACTCTCTGAAGGCATTCAGGATTTTGTTTTTTTTTTAATACTGCTTTGTGTCCTTATAGTGTCTCATATATTTAATGATTTGTTTATTTCCAAGCTCCCCTATGTAACACACAGTTAGATTTCTCTTAACAAATAGCACCAGTCCTGTCCTGTCACTTGCCAGTCATTCATCTCTTTACAAGGTTAGGCTAACACAACAGAAAAGAGCTTGTCATTCAAAAGCACCAATGTCTCCATTTACAAAACATTTTGTTGTGTGCTTGTGTGTCTATTCACTATGCTTTGAGAGCATACCTTTATAAATACTTCATTTGAGGTTGGAATAAGATCTGATTATATAAACTATGGGGAAAACATCTAAGTGCAGTCCCAGGACAACGTGGAGTCATTTGATATGATGGAATGCATTTATTTATTTATTTTCAATATTAGGAGTTAAACTCAGGCCCCTGTACATGCTAGGTAAGCTTTCTACCACTGAGCTATGTGTCTAGCCCATATATAGTAGGTCTAATAATAAAAAAATACACTTGAATCTCTGGAAGTAATATGGTCTAATGGTTCATTTCTATCTAAAATGTAAGCTCTAACATATTCTGGATCTCACCAAATAAAGTACAATAACTAACTAGTGCTATAACTAAGAAACATAGCTGGCCCATAATGGTGTGGGATTCCCATCTGTATGCTGGGAATATGATTGGCTAATAAACTGTCTTAGGCCAGAGCAGGGCAGAATAGAGGTAGGTGGGGAAAACTAAACTGAATGCTGGGAGAAAGAAGGCAGAGTCAAAAGCCATGTAGCCTCGCCGGAGATAGACACCAGAACTTTACCCAGTAATCCACAGCCTCATGCTGATACACAGATTAATGGAGACAGGTTAATTTAAGATATGAGTTAGCCAGAAATACACATAAGCTATTGGCCAAAAAGTATTGCAAATAATATAGTTTCTGTATGATAATTTCAGGGCTGAGAGGCCGGGAACAAATAAGCGACCTCCTTATAACACCATCAGATCTATGTCTGTTACATAAATTCCACTCCACTAATTTACGCACTCTAGTAAGAATTCACTGTGGAATTTAAATAACAGAGTATAAACTGATTTTCTTATATTTAGGTATACAGCCATGCTTCAAATCAGTATAAAAGCAATTTGACATCATTTATGTGGCTGCGTGTGAACTTTGTAAGGTAACAGTTTGAGTCAACTACTTGAAAAGGCAATGGAAATGCTTCTCCATTTATTGAGTACTTCCTAGGAGAGTCAGCATCACAGAATTAATGTTTATTTAAATGCTGTACAATCATACGTACCACGTAAGTGCTGACTGTCTCTGTCACCACGCTTCGCACTGGGGCTTTGGCACTCCCTGCTCCAGAGAGGGCAGGGGCTGGGGATGGCATCAGGGCTGGGCACACTGTAGCCTGGGCGAGGAGTGGTGGTGGCAGAGGTGTAGGGCTCACACGCACAGGAACAGGGACTGGGGCTGGAGGCGGGGTTTTAGGTCTGTTCAGAGAAGGGGCTGGTTTAGCCTCGGGGGCTGGCACCACCTTGCTGATGACACTGTCAAGAGAGAAAAGTGAAAGTTAAAATATATCACATATTAAAACAATTGCTACAAATATCCTTTGTCTGGAAGCAAAATAGGCTTACTTTACTTAAAACACACCCTCCCGCCAAACAAACAAACAAACAAAACAACACGTTTATTTAGGGTATGTGGTGGTCAGAGGACAGCTTGCTTGGAGATGGCTCTCTCCTTCTACCATGTGAGTTCCAGGGATCAAACACAGGTTGTCAGGTTTGTGTAGCAGGTACCTGATGAGCCATATTGTCATCCATATTTATTTATTTTGCAGTGTCTCATGCAAGAATGGCAACCACTCTAAGAGCTGAGCTATATCCCCAGCTTTGCAAAATCTGCTTTTAAGCATCCAGAAACAGTTAATGAACATAGAATTCACAGCCCATCATCAATTATTCTTGCAATGTAGGCTAACTTTTCATTTTCTCCAATTGCCCCTTAGTGATCAGATATGTAGGTACTCTACACATCAATGTGCATGTGTTTTCCCAGATGTGTAATGCACAGATTGTGTTTGTCTGCAGCTGGATTTACACTCCCCTTTGTTGACTTCACAGGTGTCAACACGACTTCTGTGGCTGATGAAATGAGAAGTGATGTGGCGCTTCTGAGTAGTTTCTTCTTTTTTTTTTCCCCCCGAGACAGGGTTTCTCTGTAGCTTTGGTGTCTGTCCTGGAACTAGCTCTTGTAGACCAGGCTGGCCTCAAACTCACATAGATCTGCCTGCCTCTGCCTCCCGAGTACTAGGATTAAAGGCGTGCGCCACCACCGCCGGGTCCTGAGTAGCTTCTTGTAAGCTGTCATGGACTGGGAAGTCTTGTTAGCTTCAGAAGAATCCCTTCCTCCCCAGAAGCTATCCTGCCCCGAAACCTGCAGGTGTTTTACTTTTTTGTACTTTGAATGATAATTTGAACGAGAATGTTCTCCATAAGGCTCGGCTATGTGAATACTTGGTCTCCAGTTGGAGGCAGTTTGGGGAGATCTAGATGGTATAGGTTTACTTTACTTAAAACACCCCCTCAAAAAATTATTTAGGGTTATGTGATGGCCAGAGAAAAGCAGGTTTTGAGATTATATAGTCTCTTTCTGCTTCCAGTTTGCTCTGCCTACTTCATGCTTATAGCTAGAGGTGTGATCACTCATCTTCCTGCTCGAGCTACCATGCCTGCCACTGTGATCATGCCTCCCTACCACAATGGAGCCCCATCCCTCTGCATCTGTAAGCCCAAACAAGCTCTTCCATAAACTGACTCGGTCATAGAATCTGATCAGAGCAAAAACAGAGTAACTAATACAGAAGTAGGTAGAGACTGGCCTGCTGCCTCACATTCACATCACCATGTGTGGCACTAATGGGAGGTGTGGCCTTAAGGGAGGAAGTGTGTCACTGCAGAGGCAGGCTTTGAGGCCTCATATATACATTCAAGCCACGCCCAGTGAGACAGTACCATGCCTGCCTACATGCTGCCTTGCTTCCCACATTTCCTGCCAAGAACACTTCAAGATTATTAAAGTTGTGTATTATGTACTGGACTAAACCTCTAAATTGTAAACAAGCCACTTCCAATAAATGTAAGAGTTGCTATGGTCATGCTGTCTCTTCACAGCAATAAAAACCCTAAGACACCATGTGACTTTTTTGAAGACTGTGGAAAACTTTGGAAGACTGAATCAAGGGTGGATGAAAGCTCTAAGCAGCACTTAGTAAGCTATTCTAATAGAAGCCTGGAAAATAGTGTGGACTACAAAGGCCCAGCTCAAGCGGTCTGAAAAAAAAAAACAATATTAGCAACTGGACTAGAGGGCATACACGTGATATTTTGGCAAGGATCTGTTTGTTCCAGAGAAGCTAGCTAACAGGGAAGGCCCTGAGAGGATGTATGGATCCCCTAGGAATAGACAAGATCTCCTGAGTAAATTGCCAGTGTGGGGGGAGGGGGAGGAGAACATGAGGGAAAGGGATGGTCCAGTTGTGGGAGGGACAAAGAGGGAGAACAAGGAAAGAGATATCTTGATAGAGGGAGCCATTATGGGGTTGGCGAGAAACCTGGTGCTACGGAAATTTCCAGGAATCTACAAGGATACCCCAGCTAAGATGCCAAGCAATAGTAGCTAGGGTGCCTGATGACTACCCTAATTATCATCATAGAACCTTCATACAGTAACTGATGGAAGCAGATGCACAGATTCATAGCTAAGCACGGGGCCAAGCTCCTAGAGTCCAGTCGAAGAGAGTGAGGAGGGATTATATGAGCAAAGGGGTCAAGATCATGATTGGGAAAACTCACAGAGACAGCTGACCTGAGCTAATGGGAGCTCATGAACTCTGGACTGACAGCTGGGCAGCCTGCATGGGACCAAACTAAGCCCTCTGAATGTGGATGACAGTGTGGCTTGGGCAGTTTGTGGGGTCACTGGCAGTGTGACCAGGATTTATTCCTAGTGCATTAACTGGCTTTTTGGAGCCCATTCCCTATGGAGGGATACCTTGGTCAGCCTTGATACAGGGTCACAGGAGGGGTTTAGTCCTGACTCAACTTGATATGCCAGACTTTGTTGATTCCCCATGGGAAGCCTTACCCTCTCTGAGGAGTGGATGGGGAGTGGGGTGGGAGGAAGATGGGGGGAGTAGGAAAACTGTGGTTGGTATATAAAATGAAAAATAAAACTTTTAAATAAAAAATGGAGAAGAAAAAAAAAGAATCTGCTTACTTTCTGTTTATATCTTGAGAACTTGCCCGAGGATAAATTTAAAAGTAATGGGCTAGTTTCTTTGGTGAAGGAGTTTTTTTCTTTCTTTCTTTCTCTCTCTCTTTCTTTTTTTCCTTCCTTTCTTGCTTCCTCTCCTATCCCCTGGTTTTATGGGATAGGGTTTGTGTAGGCCTGGCTAATCATGGAACATGCTCTGTAGACCAAGCTGGCCTCAGTGTACAGTGTGTTATTTAGTCAGGTGTCGTAGCCCCAGCACTAAGATGCAAAGGAAGGCAGATCTCTGTGAGTTTAGGGCCATCCTGGTCTACATAGTGAGTTCCAGGGCAGTCGGAGCTACATAGCAAGACCCTGTCTCAAAAAACCACATTAATAAAATTCAAGTTTTCTAAGAAGAAAAATGCAAGCATGAATATTTATGTGTGTAGTTACAAAAGTTCAAAAGAACACAACACACACACACACACACATACTACCCAGAAACTGCCTCTATAAGCTGGAATTGCAAGGTACTTTCCCTTGGTTTATCTGTAATTAACATATAAATATTGTAATAAAAATAATGGTAAAGTAAAAATATATACATTTAAAGTGTTTCTGGGAACTTTTAAACAAAATGATGGCTTAGCCAACATGTTCTAGTGAAATATTGGTCACAGTTTAGTTATAAACATTAGGACATAAAGCCCCAAGCTAAGCCAAAGGGTTTCACAATACAGATGACTCTCTCATGGTTAATGAAGATCAATAGTCTAAAACAGAAAGTGAGTCTTTGGTAACATGCTATTTGTTTGTGCAACTAAAAATAATAAATTAATAAATGAGTCCTTTAGATATTGCTATAGTTTGAATGCTGTTGGTCCCAGAAGATACATGTGTTCATACGCTGGATCTTCAAGAGGTAGGGTGTAGTGTAAAGCAATATATATTGGTGTGTGTGTGTGAGAGAGAGAGGGAGAGAGAGAGAGAGAGACAGAGAGAGAGAGACAGACAGACAGAAAGAGTGAGAGTTATTAAAGTGAGCACTTGGTTTACAGGACAAACTACCCCTACTTCCAAGGGGTTAGAGTAGCATTAATTACTACAGTGACCTATTTCCTCAACTCTTGTAGTTCAAAGGACAGTTTCTGAGAGAGTTTGAGTTATTTGATTATAGGTTCTAAGTGACTTAGGGTAGTTGAATATACAATTTTAAAAGCAATTCTTTTTCTTAAGGAAAAATTTTCTATTATCTAGTTTTAGCAATATGAGGAATCATGTAGTGGCTGGAGAGATGGCTCAGTGGTTAAGAGCATTGCCTGCTCTTCCAAAGGTCCTGAGTTCAATTCCTGGCAACCACATGGTGGCTCACAACCATCTGTAATGAGGTCTGGTGCCCTCTTCTGGCCTGCAGACATATACACAGACAGAATATTGTATACATAGTAAATAAATAAGTATTTAAAAGAGAGTCATGTAGTAGTGCAATGTAATACACATTCTCAGCCCAGATTAACTGGAGTAGAAACAATCAATTTCATTGTAGAGTGACGCCTGATTCCGGCTGCCCTTTCCCTCCTATTGAACTGCACAGTAAGTAACCCTCTGGAGTTTCCTGTTGAGAGCCAACGTGTCACAGAGAAAGCAATCCTGCCCACAGCTGTGTCCCATGGTGGCTCTGCTGCTAACGTTACATCTTTTGGAGGATTTAGTCACAGTGCTCTAACTGCTATAAACACTGGTGTCATTCATACAAATGTGCAGAAGGAGGGACCGTCAGAGGGATTTCTTTACCTGTTTCCCCACCACAAAATCGGTGAAACAAACAGAATGGGTCACGAGCTGTAATGCAAACTCACAGTTTGACAAGTCAATAAAGAGCCAGGTAGTGCCTCCTGGTCCCTCAGAGCCTCCGAGGTTAGAGGCAAACACAATTTGGATATGTTCTGCACAGGGGGTTTAATGATCCTCATTATTCAGCTATTGTGTGCAAACACTATGAAACCAGTAATCTAAATTAAAACTCCAAATAACTGGCCACTGAAGTGCTCCCACATTCAAAAGTTCCCTCACAATGGCTTACTTATTTACCTGAACAGTGAATGGCCACTTTTAAATGGTGACATGACACCATAGGGAAAAGCACTGTGATTATGCCTATGGATTTTATGCGACCTTCTGAACACAGAAATTATTCAATGGAGAAAAATCACTTTGAGCAAAAACATGTTCCTTACATCACAATTCATTTACTTCTTTCTAAGTGTTTAATTTTAGGTTTTAGACACACTATCAGCCATAAGAATCACTTTCTCACATATGCTAAATGAATCTCTTCTTACAGCAAATGAGAAAATATTACTGAAATTTACAGCAATATTGCTGTGAAACCACACAGTTGATTTGTGACATGAACATGTATAACTAAATTTTCTACTTTTGCCTTTTTATTTTTATGGAAAGCCCCAGACATACCTGGCCTTAACTTGTAGTCAGTGTATTGTTTACACACAAGCAGACTTAAATAATATAAAAGTCACTATGGGTGATCTCCAAGGCTGGCCATAAGTGCTCCAAACCTCACTGGGGAAAGTCAGATGCTCTGTCTGAATGTGCAGAAGCTGCCTGACAACGGAGCACATGCTCTGTGTGAGGACTTCAGATGATGCTGTCTTGGTCAGCAGCTTCAAAGGCCTGAGAAGGAACTGTTTAAACCCTGAAGAAGCCAGGAAGTAATGGCTGTTGCTTTAAATGGTTAAATCCCAGGATAATTTGTTGTGTGGAAATGGAAAATAAATAAATCAAGCTTTCCATTTTTCCAACTTAGGTTGGAAAGAATTCTATTTTTGAGTATTAGTACTTAAAATGCCAAACAGTGAGACAGTCATTTCCATATTTCACATTGATCAAATACCCAAAGACAATTAGGAGAATCAGTTTATGTTGATTCTTCAAATCAATCATGATTCCTTATTCTTCTTGATCCTCACAGCTCAAATTTTAACATTTGTATAATTATAAGACAATGATAAATGGATTTAATTCCTCAAGCTTGTGGTTTGCCTCTTGAATATTTACATCGTCTCATAAAACGGGCATTTTATCTTGTCATAGCCCAAGTACACATCAAGTAGCAAACATTTTATCTTTTAATGCAGGCATGACCTATTTGAAAAATGAAACAAATTGCATGAAGTAATTAGAGAAAAACATCACCATTATAGAATCTTGTTTCCAAGGGAGAGGCCCAAATGATTATACTCCTATTGTCAAATGTTCAAATCTGTAAAATACCCTAGAAGGGTACTAACATTCAGATAAGTGATGAATAACGAACATCTCATCACACTTGCAAAAGATCCAGCACAGCGATAGTGGTGCTAATGAAAATGAAATGGTAAGCTCTAAGTAACTATATAAAAGGAAAGGGAAGAAGCAAAAAAAAAAATCCCTGAATATATTTTGTCATATATTTTTTACTTTGGAGTGAGGTAAACAATCTCTAGATTCAAGAAAATCAACTTTTTTTTTATGACAGGGTTTCACTGTAGCTCCGGCTGGCCTGAAACTTGCTATGTATACTAGGTTAGCCTTGTACTCAAAAGGATCCACTTGCCTCGGCTACCCAAGTGCAGGGACTACAGGTGGGTACCATTATACCTGGCACAGAAAATTAACTTTTAAAAACTGCCTTTGAATGGAAAATAAACAGAACTGAACAAATCTCCAAGCATATCAATTATGATGATAAACATCAGGAGACTTTAGGAGGCTGGTATTTTGTTCACACATCCATAGCAGAATGTTAAAAAATACTGTGTGGGGCAAATCCCTATTAGCTGTTGGCCAGGTAACTTCAGAAGCCCCCAAAGCAATACAGGCTGTTGCTATTGTTCCTGGATGCCCAGTGAAACTATACAAGAAAGACCCTGGTGCTGAAGACATGTGATCTGGATACAGGACACAGAGAAACCAAGCTAGGAAGATTCCTGCTGACAAGTGTCACAGTGCAGGGAGATGCTATGCAGGCTGTTGGTGGAACAGGGTCATTAATGATCACAACCCTCATGCTACATAACTTACTACCTGGCAAAATATGCCCATGGGTACAATAGCACAACATACTGAGGGTAACCACGCTTCCTGATTGGATTTGAGGCCCACTCCATTGGAGGACTACATATGGAAGGTGCCTCACTTGGGACTGAGAGCCCACTTGGGTGACCACCAAGGTAAACCAGTGGGAATCACACAGTCCACACTCCTGGGGCAGTCCCGCCATGCCTGTGGTGCCGAGCTGGCTCCAAACAATCGACAGCACTCCTGATGGACTACCACTACCGATGTTTTAGCAAATGGACATAAATTAACACATAGTTAAACTGTCTTTTAAATACCCATGTTTATACTCAGATTAGCATTGGGCAATGGCATAGCAAGATTTATAGCTGGCTAAAGTGCTAAGAATAGTGAATGCTTTATGTTTGACCTCAGATGGGACATTGCAGAAGAGGGACAGAAGGACTGTAGGAACTGAATGACAGAGAGGCGCATGGAACACTGTTTTCTGGACACAATGTGGCTGAACACACAGCAGTGTGACTTCCTGCCTGGGGTCTGCCTACTGCCCAACTCCCCCCCGCACTGCAAAAAAAAAGGAAGAATGGAAGAAAGGAAGGAGAGACATGAGGATAGGAGGGGGACGAGCAGGGACTAGGTATGTGTCTTAACCAGTGTTCTACTGCTGTAAAGAGAAGGTATGACCAAGGCAACTCATAAAAGAAAAGCATCTAATTTGGGGCATGCTTACAGTTTCAGAGGGTTAGTCCCATTATCATTATGTGGGAGCATGGTGGCATATACGATAATGAAGCAGGAGCCAAGAGCTACATCTTGATTCATAGGAAGCAGGTCGAGAGAAAGGTTGGGCCTGGAATGGGCTTTTTTTTTTTTTTTTTGGTTTTTCGAGACAGGGTTTCTCTACAGCTTTGGAGCCAATCCTGGAACTAGCTCTTGTAGACCAGGCTGGTCTGGAACTCACAGAGATCCGCCTGTCTCTGCCTCCCGAGTGCTGGGATTAAAGGTGTGAGCCACCACCGCCCAGCCTCGCATGGGCTTTTGAAACCTCAGGGTTTACCCCCAGTGACACACTTCCTCTAACAAGGCCACACCCATTCCAACAAGGTCACACTTCTCAGTTCTAATTTTTTCAACTAGATCTACTTCCTATAATCCTATGTGGGTTATTCTTATCCAAACCATCACAGCAGGCAAAAGAGTGGGAAGAAGGGGATGAGAGAGAATAATGAGGGCAGGGAGTAAGTGTGATTGCAGTGTATCCATAGTTCACTGGATACAAGTACAATATTGTAGAAAATAAAAATAAAATTCCAACAGTTATCACTTTACCCTCCCAAATCAAAAAACAACAAATATCAAGAAAATCTGAATCGTCTTATTTTTCAACTTTAAAATGTATTTATGTGTGCATTGGGAGGTATAAATATGTCATGGTGCACAGATGGAGGTCAAAAGACAACCTTTGGGAGTTGGTTCTCTCTTTCCACCATGTGGGCTCCTGGAGAGAACTCAATGCTTAAGGTGGCAAGCACCTTTCTCCACTGAGCTATCTCACCAGCCACTGGAAGTGTTTGAATGGCTTAATCTAGCTATATAATGTTTTTATTTGTGGGTTAAAGTAAATTGGTTATATTTTTAAAAATAGAAAAGAAACTTAATCCTTAACTTCAGCTGGTAGTCTTATTAGGAGTAGTAGCGACACTGTCATATGCAGAGTACTTTGTAGAGTTCTTATAGGACAGAACAAGTGCCACTTGGTTGGCACCCAAGATGGCTAATGTAAAAAGGACACAGAATAAATTCAGGGAAGTAACAGTAATATTAAATCTGATAAGCTTATTATCCCGTGTGTGTTGTATGAAAGTCTGTAGGTGTATGCAGTGTATGAAAGTCTGTAGGTGTGTTCAGGTGTGCTTACTCGTATGAATCTGTGGAAGCAAGAGGTCGAAGTTAAGTTTCTTCCACAATTGCTTCTTGACTTGTGACAGGGTTTCCCACTGAACCTGGGGCCCAGAAATTGGCTTAACTTGATGATTAACAAGCTCCAGAGATCCTCCTATCTCTACTTTTCTAGACCTAGGAATACAGTTCTTTGTCACCCATGCCCAGGTCTTTATAAGGGTGTTGGGGATCCTAATATTTATATATCAAGCAGTCTACCCACTGAGCCATCACCCTTGCGTGATTTTCTTTTATTTACAAATATAACTATAATCTAGTTCTGCACCTTGAAAAGGCCTAGAAGTTATGACATTCTAGTAGCGATGGGCACCTCTAGTATCCGAGTTGGATTCCCACCCCACTGATGGAATCAATGTTCTTTAGAAGAATGGCTAATTTGAGGTCTGTGGAAATGGGCAATAACACATAGGCAATACATAAAAGCTATTCAACACTGATGAGATTGTATTGAATCTAACAAATAGCATGAAAGAATTGCCATTAGACAAGACAGTATAATTTGAAAATGAAAATAATAAAAGAGGAAAGAAAAGGAGAAGGAAACAGGCTGAGGGGGCATGGGAAGAGATAGACTAAATCCAAGTATCATCACTAAGTGTAATTCTGGATCAGCTCTACTAACTCCTTTCTCTAAAGACAACAACAGGAGGAATTCACCCAACATTTATCTGTGCTTTCCTGTTTGATTTACATTTCAAAATAACAAAAGAAAAGTATATTTTCATTGAAGGGTTTTAGTTAATAAGTACTAAAGAGATGGTCACATTAAAAAAATCGAGCATTTCACAGAGTCTAGTGAAATGACTGAAGGCTATACATCTCCCCACGTGCCCCTAGTGAGACCGTAAGACAGTACCAGAGTTGGAGAGCTAGCTCAACAAGTACAACATTTACTGCTCTTTTAGGGTCAGAGCTGGATTCCCAGGTGACTCACAACCACCTGTAATTCCAGTTCCAGGAAATCCCACACCTCTGACCTCTGCAGGCACTTGCACTAATGTGCACGCACCTAAATGTGGATACACATCACATCTACACTTAATTAAAAATAATATAAACAAATCAGTGATTAAGGGCACTGGCTGCTCTTTCAGCACAGAAGTTCAGTTCCAAGACCCACATGTGCTTGTTCACAAGAGCCTGTAACTTCAGCTCTTGAGGGATCTGACATCCTCTTCTGGTATCAGAGGGCAAATCCCACCCACCTCCCTCACACATATAAATAATGTAAATAAAGTAAAATATTTCTCCTTTTTTTTTTTTTTTGAGAAAGTATTTCTCTGTGTAGCCCTGACTGTCCTGTAACTCCCTTGGTAACTAGGCTGGCCTTGAACTCAGAGATCTACCTACCTCTGTTGCCAGAATGCTGAGATTAAAGGTATACACCACTACAGTCCAGCAAGAAGACCTATCTTCTTCTAATTTTTTAAAACTGAGCAATGGCAGTACTTAAAGCATATGTACTGGATGACAGATGTATACTTGTGGGAGAAAGATAGCCCATGCCTTTAGGGAGGCCAGAAAAAAGCAGAAGGGGCAATTAAAAGTCTATTTTATAAGGTTCTTTGACAGTAACCTAAATTTACAAGACAGATGTTAATTAATTTCTTTGTATTTAATAGACCAAATAAAATGACAAAAACAATAAAAAAGCAGAAAGACATTGTGCCTTAGTTATTTGCTTTGACTCGCTTAATGGTAGTGGTGGTGGTGAGAAACATTTAGCACTTGAACTATGATTTACTCAATCTGTTCAGCTTGGTTCCAAACTAATGAACCTGGTAGTATTACTGTCATTGATCCTCTGTGCTTTAACAAAACTCTCATGTCCAGGTACAGATTAATTAGTGCTTCATAGCCAGGTCATAATACATGCTCCAATCATGTTTATAATCTGGTTCATGTCCAACACCAGTATTCTAATAGTTGAACTAAAATAAAAGTACATGAAATGCCCACAATGTAGTTATGGCCAGGAGGTGGGAGCAAGCTATAGAATAGTGTATATGATAACTCTATTAAAAAAAAAACTGGTAAAAGAGATACTGAAGTTAGTGCTGGATATTTGGGAGAAAGGATGGGATTTGTGGGGGTAAGGAGCTTAGCTTTCTAAACTATGCATTTTAAACAGCTAATTATTTATTATGATAACATTTCATGTGATCAGTACAACCAGGTTTCATATTTTTCTACTTGTTAACATCATCACCACCCACCATCATCATGACAAGGTTTCATGTATTCCAAGATGGCCTCAAACTCACTATGTAGGCAAAGACAACCTTCTAGTCCTCTGGCCTCCACTTTCCTAGTGATAGGATTACAGGCATGTCTTACATTAATGGTACTAGGGATTGAACCTAGAATTTAGTGTATGCTAGGCAAGTGCTTCAGCCTCAACTTAAAGCCCCAACGGTTAACTTAATTTTTGAAAACATATATATATATATTTGTGTGTGTGTGTTTGTGTGTGTGTGTGTGTGTGTGTGTGTGTGTGTATCAACACACATGTGGAGGTCAGAGTTGACTTGTAGAAGTCAGTTCTTTCCTTCTACCATGTGGGTGCTTGATGGCAAGTACCTTTACCTTCAGAGTTATCTCACTGGCTCACAGTTAACTCCTTAAAGAAAATAATGATCATGTATTATTTTTGCAATTAGAAAAAAAAAGATTAAAAAACTATGTCAAGTACTTCAGCACACAGCAGTACTTGTTCAAATGGATTGTAAATAAAAGGACCACTGATTTTATCCAAAAGCTATAAAATGCAGAGAGGTAAAGACCAAAGTATAGAGTCTTTTATTCCCATTTTTTTGTTTAGTTCTAAAAATTTGGAGCAAGGAAGCTTGCTTGTTCAGCACACTAGTCTAAAATAAACACACTGTCCCAATTCTATTACTCAGCCTTAGTGTTCTTTCAAGTTCTCCTAAGATCTAGAGTGGCTTGAAAATAGAAGCTCTGGGTTCATCACCAACCAGCATGTAAGAAACAGGAAGAACATGAAATGTTCCATGGTGTGGAGGCCACCATCATGGTTCATTTTTTCAAAATATGCTTGACAATGACATTTGTCCATTTAGGCAAACATTTCTTAACATTAACTAGGTAGAATACTATGAACAAAAAGGACTTATAATCATCACTGCCTCACTGAAACATAAAGAGTGAGTAAGAATAGAGCAAGGGGTGAGAAGAAAGAAAAAAGATGTATAAAGAAAGAGGAGTACATGAAAGAAGAAGCAAAAGGGATGGTACGAGAATGAGACGCAAACAAGTGGGAGAAATTGGAATAATAGTTTCATGGGCAACAAGACCCAGAGGAACAGAGAGGAGTAATGCTATCAGGACTCAGGCTGCTCTCTGCACTGGACCTAGTAATAAGGCATCCAAGTCTTGCAAATGAAGGGTATGTGAAAAGCTATGATCTTCCAACCTACAAAGGAATTCAATTAGAGAGAATAGAAGGTGACACAAAAAGAGAGGAAGAGTACGTTTGGGGTTAAAGGTTTATGTGGGAATAGTACATAAAGAAACCTAGCAGAAATTCACTAGTTTATAAGCTAACTAAAAAAAGTAATAAATGTTTTTAAAGTATCCTTCTTAATTGGTAAGCAATGCTGCTCCCAGAAGATATGGGCTATTAAATGAAAATTTCAGTGTCAGACATGGGATGCCACCCTACAGGCCATTCCAAAGAAAGCCACAGAAGAACCCTAAACACACACTCATGGTTGTCTACCGTAACTAGATGTTAAAACTCTGTTGCTGAAGACATACCTTCAGCTGCAAGACATGGAGAAATGAAACTTGACTAACCAGAAATCTCTGATGATTTAGCTTACATAATGTCAGGAGGTGCTGCTAGACAGAGGGAACAATGGTCTTACTCAGCACCAGACTTTGCATTCTTTAACACTGACCTGCTGGCAAGACGTGCCCACTGGTGTAATAGTGGCATGACATATATGTGTGTAACCAACTGCATTTTGATTAGACATCCTTCAGGAGAGATGATTACATGCCTACTGCTGTAAATGTCCTCCAAAGCTGGGAGGACATAGGTCCTGGGAGGTTGGGTGATGTGACGGGACTATTGTTTAGCTAAATAGTCATGCTATTAAATTGTGCTCTAAATATTTGTGTTTATATCCATAGATTTATACTGTTTCCTGATTGGTTAGAAAAGATTCTTCTGGTAGTGGGCGGTGGTTAATGCAGAAACTCATATCTGGTTAAAGTATAAATAACTGAGAGCCACATTATGGATGGGCCATCTATGCCAACCTCCCATCATCTAAGGCTCAGGCAACTTCGAGGAAGTGAAGATGGAGAGGATGTAAGAGCTTGTAGATGGGAAGGAAAGCTAAGAAATGTTGACTTTGGGGCATGATATGGCTGTTGCACACATCATCTCAGTCAAAATTCGAGCATGAGTGGGGCGAGGCCCCCAAGGACCCACCAAAAACGGAGGCACTATTGACAGTTGGTGACTGCTGAGGTAGGGAAAGTTATCTTTGGAGCCATGGGGATGGGCTGCATATGCCCCAGTGGATGGCCACACACTCATATGCATATGGGAAGCATTAACTGGATTTTGAGGATTATTAATAACCAAAAAAAGTCAAAATAGGACATGAAGCTGGGTGGGAGATGGGATGGGGCACTACTGGGAGTGAGAGGGAGGTAGTAGCTGATGGGTATGATCAACACACATTGTATAAATGCATGGAACTTTTAAAGACTAGAAAAGTATTCTCTAAAACAGAAGCTATAGAAGTTTCTTGGATAGAAGCCAGGATCCAGTAGGTGGATAAGTTAAAACAGAATAATGTGATCTGGAAGGCAGAGAAGGGGAGTTCTCAGGTTTTCCTCAGATAGAGAGAAGCGGGTGAAGGGGAAGGTTTGGCATGAGAAGACGAGACTGGAGGAAAACATGAGAGAAAGGAAGAATGGCACAGAGCAGAAGAGCAGGAGAGAAAAAGGCCCCAGAGAAGCTAGGAGCTGTGGGGTGATGGAAGGTAGGCCTTAAGGGTCAGTAAGGATGTTGCTGTGGTCCTTCTTGGAATCTGGAAGATAAGCTGTGAGGGGATATGACATGTAGTTCTGGAACCCCACAGAACAAATCCAAACAGACAGGTCAACATGGCTTATCAGTTCTATATGCAGAAATGAGACCACAATGGTAAGAACAAAAGAGAAAACAACCCGTGTAGTGATGTGAATATCCACTTTATAAGCTCCCAAGTTAGGTGTGGAAAAGGTTAACAAACAAGTATTCAATATCTTTATGCAAGTATCTGAATCTACCACAGGATAGACAGAAAATATAGAATGCAGATGATGTAACAGGAGGTCTAAATGTTTCAATCCCTAGGCATATATTGTTTTATAAATACCTGAACTGAGAGCAAGTTGATCTTTAGGGAGAATTATAGTCAGATAGTAGTTGAAAGGTTACCATGATACAGCTAAATTATCTCTGCCTGTCACAGGCTAAAGAACATTTAAATTCTGGAAGTTCACATCAGCTTTTTTTTTCAGATAACAAATCTTAAGTACCTTCCTATATTCATTCAATTAGCGATCTTGGACCTTGATAAAGCTGTGGAGAGAAACTTTCCAACTATCACTCAAATCATATCTCAAAAGGTGGTCATAAATATTTTAAAACCTAAGTGAACTAATAAGACCTAGACCCATTAAGGATAAGATCTTTTACAACAAATTAAATAAAACAATTTATTGAAGTCTGGACTCCAGATAAGCTAGATTTACTGGCTGACCTTTTATTCATTTAAGGAACAAAATTAGCTCTAATTGCATTAGAATGGAATCCAGTAAATTTTGCTCAGTCTTCTAATGTGGCATCCCTGTAAGGTCTGCTGTAATTGTTTACAAGCAAGATGGAAATGCGTAGATTATAATCTTTTCACTTGTTTTACTGGGTCATAAAAGCATTTCCCCAAACCCAATGCTGCTTGTTCTGACAGCAGACTAGTTTTTCTCTTAAATATACATGCTGCATCCTTGGTGTTTGTGAGCAAACTACAAGTTCCAAGGGAAAAAACTAAATTTAGAGTTCATCATAATTCTAGGTCAGTGAAAATGAGAGAAAGACCAGAGCTCTCCAGAAATAAATAGAGATGGCTGAAGGTCCAAAGAAAAAAAGCTTCTAACCCCCTGTTTGAGACAGGTGGTGAGAGCTGCCCCTGAGACAACTGATGACCACAGGGAGAAGACAGAGGACTGCACAGGGCCTCAGCCAGTTACTAAGATCAGCAGCCATGCTTAGCACTAAAAGATGCCATTTTAAAGTTGCAGATACATTCTTTTGTAAGATTTAAATCACACTTGCAAGATCTGAATATAGTCAGTCATAGGGTTTCTTTTTGTCATTGTTCCTGTAATTTAGTTTTAAAACTAAATGGGAAACATCTAGGAAATGTTTATTTCTATAATAATTTCACCAAGGCAGGGCAAAAGACAGGCAACTCATGACACCTCAATTAAAGACAACAATGAAAAGCACACAGCTTTGTTTTTGTTTTTTGTTCTAAAGAGCCATGTTGTGCAAAATGCTTGGTCACCCTGGTCCTTGATTTCCTTATATGGGACAGAAACTTTACCTGCCTTTCTCTAATTGTGACAAAAGGCATTTGCTCCTTTTGTCGGCTCTTGTCCTATATTCTGGAGAGAGCCCACTCTCCCTCTGTAGTAGCCACCTTTCTGACAGAGTTTTACTACATAGCAAAGACTGGCTCAAACTTGTAGTAAATCTCCTGCCTCAGCCCTCTAGAGTGAAGAATTACAGTTAATGTACACTGAAAATGGCTACATTTGAAAATATAAAAATGCTTATTTTCCTTGAAAGTATCCTTAAATGGTTATTTTTGCATTTCCTTATGATTACTCATTTCAATTGTCAAAACTTTGTCAATGAGGAGACAGTATCTAGATCTATTTTATGTTTTAAAATATGAAACTTGTTTTTTGGACTAGTAAGCTTCAGATCTAATTTTCACAGTATAGGGACTGGTTAAGATATTATAACTATTAAAAAGCCCCACCAAGTTTAAGCAAAATGCAGAATGACATAAACAAGACTATACCAAATTTTCAGCAACTCTGTCATGAGTGGGCAGGAGAAGGAAAAAAACTTCCCGTAGTTAAGCAATCAACCCAGCTGTTATTGGAAATCAAAACACCAGCAGAACACAATTGTCAGTGGTAAAGCAGTCCCTCAAATCATTCAAAACTAACTTCAGAAAACGGCGAAACCTGCCAAGCAGACTACCCAATGCCACCTCTTGAAGGAAACCTGTGTTCTCATTGAGCGTAGACATTGCGATCTGATAGGCCCATCACTACAGGCAGGATCACCTTGAGAGCAGAGAGACGGTGATTTTCTCATTATGTGCCTCTGTCTATGGGAGAAGTATAGACTAGCAGATGGAAAAGGCAGAGGCTCAAAGCTGGGGCACATGCCCATAGTTCCAGTTCAAGGCCAGCCTGAGCTACTCAGTGAGATCTTATCTGGGGGTGGAGGGAGACTCAACACACTCCCTCTAGCACCTGTGACAGGATACCATTAGAGAGGGCATTTGCAGAACATGAGGGAAGAATCATTATTCCCAGTCAGTATTCACCCTCAAAGTTTGCACAAATTCATATCACATTTTTATTAATGCTTTACAATATAGAAAATTACCTTTTCCCATGAAGCTTAACTGAATTTTGAATTTTATAAGTATTCAGACATTTAAACTTAGAAAATGTGCAGGCCCTATTTTCTGTCATGTTTCTTTCCTGACAACTGCTTTTTCTTTTTCGGTTGGGGGTAGGAAACAAGGTCTCACTCTGTAGCTCTGACTGACTTGAATTTGCTATGAACACGAGGTTAGCATCAAGTTTACAGAAACTCGTCTGCCTCTGCCTCCTAGAGTGCTGGGATTAGAGGTGTGTGCCAATACACAGTTTCTGACAATTCTCTAAGAAGGGACTCTGTCCCTAACAAACTCTGTCACATTACTTTGCTCTGCATTTTTCATGAAGAGAACTAAGATAATGACATCAGTTAGACATCTGTCCTAAAATTGCTCAGAATAAAATAGGTCAGCAAGGTAAGTAAAGTCAGGGTGACAGACACAGGACAGTTTTGCTGTCAGTGAGTCCCATGCATTCCTCGTCACTGCATCTGCTGGGGAAACCCCAGGATCCTGAGCAGCACAGCTCCAGGCTCTTGGGCAAACTGAAAGCCCAGCTTGACTGGGAGCCTAGCCCTGGACACATCAGCAATGGACTTGAATGTGTGGCTTCCTCACACAGTTGAAACTGTAGTTTTGGGGTTAGTGCTTCAGTGGGAACTCAGGCTATCCATTACTAGTAGACATGGTCAAGGAATCTGGGATCTTTGCAAAGTTGTCCTGAATTTTAACACTGTCAGGAAAAGGTACTGGCTTGTCATAGACCCCTTTAGAAGACAGTTTTGAAGGATATGAAACCAAGGGAAAACAAATTACTGCTGTCTTGCTGCGAGGAACACTAACAGAGAACAGAGGACCCTCTCTAACCACAAGGCACTTTTGGGGATCAAGGCAGAAGACCAAACTTCTTTAAGACTTAGAAACTAAATATTGTCTTAAAGATCTTCCAACAGGAGGGTATAATTTGAACCTTGTAAAGCTTTTTCTTTCTCTCATAATTTCAAAAGACTTGGTCCTTCAGCAATAAACAACCCCCAACCCCAAGGAATACAGACTCCCTCGTTTTTCAAATCCACTCTGCTCATTAATTTCACTTTAAAAGAGTTTTAGCTCACCCCCAGGTGTATGCAGACAATAACTAGACATATGATTCCCTCCTTTATTGTCACTACAGCCATAGAATAGGTTGTACTACAGGGTAGCTCCTTACTCTGCTACCATAAAAGATGGCTAGATTTTGAATGTTACCCAATATCCATATGTCACAAAATATTTTAAATTTTTAACTAAACATTTTTATGATTATGTGCACATGGGACCTACAGGTTGCTGTGAGTGCTGGGAACTGAACTCTGGGCCTCTGGAAGAACAACAAAGTGCTCTTAATTGCTGAGCCAACTCTACAGCCTCATAGAATAGTCTTTTAAGCTTTTCAGTCATTTAAAAACACAAGAAAAATTCTTAGTTTGCAGGCCATACAAAAGCAAGTAGTAGGTTGAATATGGCTACCAGGATGGAGTTTACTAATCAATTTAGACTTTGCATCCTCAAATATATTTACTAAATTTATGTTTATATGAAATTCAATGGACTTGAGTCCCCACCTCCCTCTGACTTTAACACGCAATGTGTTACATTTAATTTCTTTGTCCAGTACACTTCTATACCTGCCTTGATCAAATAATTAATTGCTAATATAACAGGGCAGTTAATTTCCAGGTATCTACAATTTACATGTTATATAACATTGTACTTCGGAGGGTAATTTGTCTAGAATCCCAGCTATTCTAATTTCCCTCAAGCTGGACATTTTGATCCAGAGTAATAGGATCCAGTCCTCACATCTTCCAGTCTCTTAGGAATATGAATGATTTATTGAAAGGCGAAAACAGAATAGACAGCCAACAGAATTACCAACAGACACTTCAGGGCAGAGACTGACTGTAACTAGAAACGCCATTTTAAATCTTAATTCTCTAAAGGGAGGAAGACAGGCTTCTCTGTGTGGGAGTTTTTTTTTTTTTTGTTTGGTTTTTTTTTTTTTTTCAAGACAGGGTTTCTCTGTAGCTTTGGAGCCTATCCTGGAACTAGCTCTTGTAGACCAGGCTGGTCTCGAACTCACAGAGATTCGCCTGCCTCTGCCTCCTGAGTGCTGGGATTAAAGGCGTGTGCCACCACCTCCCGGCTCTGTGTGGGAGTTTGACTGGTACTGATGAACTATGGGGAAAACAGGAATTAAATAGAAATTGGGAAAAGTATATTCTGAATGATGAACAAGAAATTTTCTCTTAGAGAAATGAGACAGTTTCCAGAATTTTCAAGGAGATTTCCAAGAGTGTAGACTGCTAGAGACTGTGCAGGTAGGTAAGTATGACAGCTGACTTAGAGCCTTGGCTCTTCTGATCTTCCTCAATAAGTCCAAGGGTGTGGGTACATCAGATGCCAGGAGAAAAAAGTGGAATTCAAATAGATTTTGAAGATTTTCTGGGGCGGTGGTGGCGCACGCCTTTAATCCCAGCACTCGGGAGGCAGAGGCAGGCGGATCTCTGTGAGTTCAAGACCAACCTGGTCTACAAGAGCTAGTTCCAGGACAGGCTCCAAAGCCACAGAGAAACCCTGTCTCGAAAAACCAAAAAAAAAAAAAAAAAAAGATTTTCTGTTTGTCAGCAATAGGACCACCTGCTATCTGGGTCTCTACAGGCAGAACAAAGAGGAACGCCATGGAAAGCATTCAGAGAATACAGGCAGAAAATAAGAACCATCTGGACAGTGTCCTTCAGCTCTTCAGAGGAGCATATTCTTTCCTTCTTTCCTGAAAGACCATTTTGGCCTCTGTCTTACCCTTCCTCATAATCCTGAGGAACTTAACTGACAGACATTTAGAATTGACAGAGGCCGCATGTAAAATACACACACTTTACGATGAAATGAACTGAGAACAGGTCTTGTGCATTGTAAACAGAGTTCAGGGCTGGGGAAGTCACAGTCCTGGATAGAGGTAGGGGGAATCTTCTACTGTTGTTTTACTAAATGTACATGTCGTCTAAATATTTATGTTTATACCCATTAATTAGTGCTGCTGTTCTCCTTTAGGTCTCAGAAACCCCAACAAACGCTGAGTGCCTATTAACATATCAAAGCAGACGCCAGCCCATTCTGGCAGCAGCACCCAGCACCTACCTGAGGCTCCTCCCAGCAGTTCTCACCCCACCTCCTACCCTAAATCTCTCCCAGGGGCTGGGCTTCTGCCTCCCTTCCCATATAACTCATCCACTTTGACTATGCTGTTCTCTTCGTCTCTTGGGCCTGGTGGCCTCTTTTGCTTTCCCTCAGTCTACCAGTCATATTCAGCCTGGACTCATCCCCCTGCCTGCTTACTCCCTTATGTCTACAATAAAAATCTTCTCCATACATTAGGAGTAATCATGTCCTCCTTTATTTCATGTTTTCATTCCCTCTCAACCTTGGTCAGAGAAGCTTCTCTGTGCAGCAGGCAGCAGTCAGTGCAGAGACTGTTAACTGGTCACAGTGCTGAGAATAAGTGACTGACCCTAGGTGAGACATTAGAGTCCACACATCCTTCCCCGCCAGGGCTTATGGAGCACTGTGGAAGATGTAGAAAGCCGTGCTGTCAAAGGCTCTGTCCTGGAGATGGCAAGGCTGCTGCACTCTGAACTCACAGGGGATGTGGTCACCTACACAGAGCATTTTAGTCACCACTCCAGCCTGATGAGGAGGGGCTCAGTAGGCTTGCCCTGAGCTGAGGAGCTATTGTCAGTTGATGGTTGCAGTGGAGTGGTAGAAGGAGTCTTTTTTGTGTGTATGTGGGTATGGCAGCCAGTTGCTCTGGCCCTGTGGATGGCCCCCCACACACGCATATGCATGCAGCAGTAACTGGACTTCGGGTTACTTAAACAAAACAAAACAAAAAAGAGGACATCAAGGTGGGAGGCTTGGAGAGTGAGTTCTATAATGTGTGTAAGGAATTGGGTTGTATATGATCAAATTGCATTGTATATATGTGTTAAATTATCAAGGAATAAATAAAAGTATTAAATAAAAGTTTCAATAAAAAAAGCGAAATTCCTATTTTTGTTTTTTGAGCTACAGTCCTGCTATTCCGCCCAGGCTGACTTTGAATTCTTGACTATCGTGCTTCATTCTCCCATCTGCTTGAACTACAGATGTGGACCGCCATGCCCAGTACACATTCTGTTCCTTACTTAATAAATTCCTAAGTCGTCTTCTCGTTTTTATGTGGAATCTGAGTGGAAACTGAAAGCCTTCTGTTTTCTCTCTAATATCGGACAGTTTGCAAAGCAAACTGCTCCACTTTCACATTTCCTGGAGAAAAAATAGTAAATTATACTCATGAATTTCATTGAAATGCCACACACAGTGTGCTCTTCAGATCAAGAGTTTCAACACGGTTTTCAAAAGAGACTAATATTTCATACTGCATCAGGAGCCTATGAGAATACTGTAGGTCTTAACACTTCCTTAAAGGATGAACGAAAGAAAACAATTCCCTTAAAAAAAACTGGGTCTCTGCAGGTACCCATACATACGTGGTGTATATACATAAAGCAAAGTATGCATACACATAAAATGTAAAAACTGTAGTAAAAAAGAAAGATGACCTGATAAGTTGATTTGTTAAAATTTGGACAAACAGTAGACAACGACTGACATCCCTCATTCTCTCTTAGACTATCTGAATCTGCAGTTCCTGCCAGTGACAGACGATGTGTTCTTGAGACGCCTAACACTGTATTCATGTGGGTGAAATGCAGCACTTCACCACACGACCTCTTATTTTCCAGGTAGTCAGGACCTCAGATATGTTCAGTAATACTGCCATATATTCACCTTTCAGAAAGAGAACCCTGTATGCTGAGCAAAAAAAAAAAGCTTTTACCTGGAAGAAGAAACTAATAAAAATTAGCAAGCTGTTGCTGGTCCAGACTCTGTTCATACCTGGAAGTCTGGCAGAGTCCTAATCTATTAGGACAGCATAGAGAACGTAGGTCTCAGCAATTCCCAATGCTCATACTTACATCTTGTCTTGGCCAGCACCAACTCGCAGAGTCAACCTGGGGATAACTGGACTTGGGGCTGGAATAACAGGCTCCACTTTTATCTGTGAAAATTAGTATATTAGTTAAAAAAATTCTTCCTAAAATATTTCCTATCTCTTTTACTTCCCCACCCCACAATCCTAACAAACACATTTGAAATACTAGATAAAGACATGGTTGTGTATGTGTATTGTGTGTAGATGTGAATGTGGGAGGACAGAGGTAGAAACGGGTGTCTTCCTCGACCATTCTCTGAGCTTTTTGAAGACAATACTCTCAATGAAGTGGAAACTCATCCATTAGGACTGGGAGGGCTGTCCAGTGAGACTCAGGGCTCCAAGTGCCTCTGTCTTGACTCCTCCCAGTGTCGGGACTATATAGGTGCACACTACTGCTTCTCGGCTTTTACCTGTGCTCGGGGTCCTTATCCTTGTATTGTATCAACTAAACATTCTTCTCAGCCCCAGTCCAGGTTTTGTCTGTTTGTTTGCTTTGTTTTGTTTTTTGAGACAGGGTTTCTCTGTGCAATAGTCTTGGCTGTCCTGGAACTCAACTCTGTAGACCAGGCTGGCTTCGAACCCACAGAGATCTGCCTGCCTCTGCCTCCAAAGTGCTGGGATTAAAGGCTTATGCCACCACTGCCTGGCTCAGTCCATGTTTCTTAACAACTGAGGGCTATTTGACACATAACGTAGTCTATGAACTTTATCTACATCACATTAATATGACAGTTGTTTCTGGGTTATTAGTTTCCTTAGCTTTATTGTACTGTTTCACACACATGAACAACACAGGGATCACAGCATCTGATGGAATACTTATGTAACCACCACAGATTACTTACTTTTAAAGGCTTATTTATTTTTATTTTATATGCGTGAAAATTTTGCCTGCATGTGTGTTTGTGTGCCACATGTGTGCCTGGTGCCTGTGGAGGTCAGAAGGGGACATCAGATCTCCTGGAACTGCAGTCACAGGCAGTTGTGAGCTGCCTTGTGGGTCCTCTGGAAGAGCAGCCAGTGCTTTTAACCACTGAGCCATCTTTCCAGCCCTATAACTTCCAGACAGAAGATAACAAAAAAGGCTTACCATGAGATCCTCCCTATACAACAACATGCATATATGGGCTCTGATGAATGCAAAACTCACTAAGTTTGTTTTATTATATCTGAAGTCTGAGTAACTTACTTAGAGCACTATGTAATTCTATTTTGGGCTCAATAAAAAAAAATGACTTGAAACCCATATGTGTATGTGTGTGTGTCACAATTTCTATGATGACTATTGAAAATAAGTTTAGGACTTCAAAAACATTTGAGCTATTAGTCAGAAAGAAAATACACAAATTTAATATGACATATTGCAAGGTCTTTTGACAATTAGATTATGTTTTTTTGTTTTAGGGATTTTTTTTTTTTTGGTTTTTCAAGACAGGATTTCTCTGTGTAGCTTTGGAGCCTGCCCTGCAACTCATTCTGTAGACCAGGCTGGCCTAGAACTCAAAGAGATCCGCCTGCCTCTGCTTTCCAAGTGCTGGTATTAAAGACATGTGACACTACTACCTGGTTGACAATTAAGATCTTATCGTATAATAAATATTTTGAACAAACAACCAAACAAAATTTCTGTAGTCCCAAATTCTTATCTACATCTGAGTTTTTCAATGGTGATGGGACAGGTAACTTTTGGCGGTTCTTTGTCATTTTGGAATGGCCCAAGCACTGACAGATGTCTCACTTGTCTTGGAATACTGCAAGCATGTATGTCATTGTTAACCCTGACAATTATCTACAAACACTGATTTACATATTCAAAGCCCAAGAATGAAACAATAATGAAAACATGTGGTGGGCTGTAGGGGAATATATAAAGTACCGTTCAATGCATTTTATCATGCAGTTATTTGATATGGATCTTATCTACTACTTTCACACACACACACACACACACACACACACACACACACACCCCTCTCTACCTAAAGTCCGTTTACACACCTATCATCACATAAATCTGACTATTCTCTTGTACACTGCCTGGCACGTACAATAAACATCAATAAACATCTGTTGAATTAATGCTTATCTAAACATAGTGTCAACTCCCATCTCTCAGTTACTACATTACTCTTCCAGGATCAGTCCAAATCCAGTCTCTGGAGTACTAAATGACAGAAAGAGACATTTAGAAAACTTTGACTTCATGGATACCTTTAACATTATTAGTTTATTTGGACTCCCAGCTTATTCAAACACCATGGAAACCATGTCTGTTATGTTTAGTGTTGTTTCTCAATGTCGTCTATCACTAAATGTTTAAGAAACACTAGCCAGGGGGGCTGGAGAGATGGCTCAGCAGTTAAGAGCATTGCCTGCTCTTCCAAAGGTCCTGAGTTCAATTCCCAGCAACCACATGGTGGCTCACAACCATCTGTAGTGAGGTCTGGTGCCTTCTTCTAGCTTTCAGGAATACATGCAGTCAGAATATTGTATACATAATAAATAAATAAATTAAAAAAGAAAAAGAAACACTAACCAGGCAGTGGTGGCGCATACCTTTAATACCAGCACTTGGGAAGTAGAAGCAAGCGGATCTCTGTGAGTTAGAGGTCAGCATGGTCTACAAGAGGCTCCAAAGCAACAGAGAAACCCTGTCTCAAAAAACCAAAAGCAAAAAAAAAAGAAGAAGAAGAAAGAAGAAAGAAACACTTAAAGTCTGAGTATAAAACAGCAATTCCAAACCATCATTTCTTTCAAAACCTTGCCAAGATTTCTTTATTGTTTTTGATTAACAAAAAAGTAAAAATATTAATGCCTGAGACAGGTGAAATCTTTAAATTACCTAAAATGTGCAAAGTTCTTTGTGCACAAGAACGAAGTCCATCTCTTTTAGACTTTTTAAGAACCTTTTCCCTTCCTTAGCATAATTTACAGAACATCAAGCCTCTTGACTCTATTAGTTATTCTCATTAAACTTTTAAACTTTTCTTATCTTGAAAAAATTATCTTCCCTTCATCCTCTGGCTAACAACCTTATGTGTTTTTCAGTGTTTAACTTGCATCATGTTATTCTCTTTATGGCCTCTGTGTCCTCAATTTTTTATTCATTGTTTTAGAGACAGGGTCTCACTATATAGCCCTGGCTAGCACAGAACTTGCAACAGACCCTAGGTTGGCCTTGAACTCACAGAGATCTAGAGATCTGCTCACCTGTGCTTCCCAAGTGCTGGAATAAAAGACCACTTGGCTTAAAAGAACTGTGCCTCTAAAAGGAAAACAAAAACAAAAGCAAACACAAAGTTGTTTCCCCCACCCTAAAAAAAAAAAAAGTCTGCTAGTGAAGTTAGTAAAACTTTTATACAATGCACTGTGTTTGGCTCGTTTCTTTTCTATGTGATAACTGTAACAGACTCGTCCAGCATTTTAAGGAATCACCCATTCTCTCACACACACATCATCCACACTGTAGGTATGGAGGGCAGACTCTCCCCAAATAACGACCACTTTGCAACAATGCAACTTTTCCTCAGGGTGACAAAATTAGTAAATAAATCATGTAAATCCAAGGTTCCTGAACCTCTGGTTCTAGAATACAGTTCCTTGGCTATTGGATATTCTTTGGGTCCTGGTATTATGCACATTCTGAATGGAGCTGTGTACTTTCTTTACTAAGGTATCTTATGATAACTGATAAATACCTGCATCCTTGCTAGGGTTAGTTGTATGGTATTTTTTTTTCCTTTATGGTAGGCCAGTGACTTTATATAAATTTGAGAATAACTTTAGTTTACCTTCATTTATTCAACTAAATAGCTATTTTTTTGTTGCTGTCTTGAATGATCTGACAGGTACTGTGAACCAAAAGGTGGGCTATTTATGACTACTCTAAAAAAGTTAACTGAAGCAGGCATAGTGGCACAAGCCTTTAATCCCAGAGCTGGGGAGGCGGAGTGGATCTCTGCAAATTCAAGGCCAGCCTGGTCTACAGTCAGGGTAGTCAGGGATATGAAACAAAAACAAACAAACAAACAAAGTTAAATGGTAGGTAAAAAGTAAGCAAAGAAAAACAATGATACAAGTCAGATTAAAAATAGTATGGATGTGTCTGGAAGGCATCAGGTATCCATTAGCTGAATGAACTAATGAACGATTTTGCTACCTCAGCTCAAAGTTCATCTGTAATCACAATACTCAACATTGCCTCTGCTAGCAAAAGAGGGAAGTACTAAGTACACTCTGAAGCCGACATGAACCAGGGGTATCTCCGGCAGCTAGGACAAATGGAACTCTATACATAAACTACTCAAACACTTTAATTTTAGTTAAAAAGTTAAGTCATGTTTATCTTGAAAAACTGGAAATACAGAGAAAAAGGAGTGAGACCATTTTTGCTCAAAGGTTTAACGTGGATGCTAATACTATAAAGAAAAAATAATTTCTAAATAAGACCTCTTTCTCCCTGAATTTTTATGCTAATTCTATCTGCTTATCAAATAAAAGCAAAGGTACTTACTAACTACAAATTAAAAACAATTTCTCTCCCCAACTTTCATGGAAACAACAAACCAATCATAACAATGACTATTCAATCACTTAAAAATATGACAAATGTCATCTTTTAATGGCACAAAGTCACATCCTGGGGCCAGGAGGAGCTTTTAAGGGTTAAAATAAAAGAACAGCACTGTGGAGTAATGCTGCGAATTGGGGCGAGCAGAAGAGCATTTACAGTGGATTACTAAGCTTCCCAATTCACCAAAGAGGTAAAGTCCAGCAATATAAGACTCCTTTGTAGCTAACTAAAAATACATTGTCAGTGGATTTGTCCAGTTTTATGTATAAGCAATACTCCTTTCACCTGAGCTAACACTAGTAGTCATATAAGCCCCTTATTGCCATGTGCTGCATTTTTTTTTAACTAATCTTCAAGGATTTAGCTTCTTTGCCACATACCTCAGGGCACCAACTGATAAAGCCCTAACTCTCCATTTTTCCAGGACACCAGCAGTGCGGCCTTGCAAAAAATGAAAATCGCTCAAGAGATTTAAAGGGGAAATTTATTTTTAAAATCCTGACTTGAAGCAAAAGGTGGATTTTTTAAAAAGCTTATCTCTAAAGAATCAGTTTAAATTTAAATTCTATCTTGGAACCCTTTCATGCATCCTAGCTTTAAAGTTTATCTTTTGACAGGGACTTTCTACAAAGGTAATGGGCAGCTTTGTCAATTTAATCTGTCCAAGTTTATTTATTTTTTTAAATGTTAAATTCCTTTCATTAAAAAAGAGAGAGAGAGAGAGAGAGAGCAAAGAACCTTACCATCTATGTGCACTAGCTTGGGTGAATGAGGCTAGCAGGTCCTAGCTTCGATGTCCACCTGTGCAGGTGTGTCAGAAAACCCCAGCATACTCCCAATGGAAAGCTACATGGAACCACTTTGCACTCTGGATGCTCAATGATGGCTGGTAACCCCTTTGTTGTCCATCTTAGCAATTAAGCTCTTTACATGAGTTCCTTTTTGAAACAGCCTAACAAAATGCCTGTCAGCTATTTGAACCATTGGGAAGGCAGTTGGCAGAGGTCTGGCTACTGTTGAGTAGCGGGTGTCCAGTGTGAACAGCAAGTCTGATTCCTGTCTGGGCCCTTGCAGTGCATTCACAGGTGGCTGGAATGCAGCCTGCAGTGGCTGTCTACAAATTTAAACACATTCATCTGAATGTTTATGTTCTGGCCTCACGGAAGAGGCCGTGATGAGAAACAGGGAGGGAACATTTCCCCCATTTAACTGTAATTTATTTACTGCAATGCCTTCATTTCACTAGTTAAGACAAGCAATGAGAGAAGACTAAAAATATGCTGCTTTAATTTAGAAAGGAAGAAGAAATTCTTTTGTTGAGGGAACAAAAAAGTAAAACTATGATTCTCTACAGTATTAAACTGTTTAATTCAACCAATGATGATTTGGGGACAGATACTAAAGGACTTGAGGATAAAGAATCATTAAAGTGTTTACTTTTTCTGATTACTAAAATCATCAGGTTCTGAGGTCATCACTGTCCTGTTTTTAAAAACATGGAGTTAAATAGGAGCTCATAAGATTTCTTCAAGGTCTGACACTTTATCAGCCCAGAGGCCACCTTACTCCTCATCCTCAGCCCTTCTTACCCTTCTTGTTCCAGTAGCATTCCTGTGTCCTAGACATGCCAGAATGGGGAGTGACTAATCTAAGCAGGCTGCCATGAATGGCAAGGACACAGGATTTGGTTAGATAGGCCTAGCCAAGTCAGTCTTCCCTCACTGCTGCTGCATGTCACTCAAACATTTCAGAGTACGATTTTCTCAACTACAAAATCAGCATGGCAATATCAAACCCACAGAGCAATTTGTAGGATTAAACCATGGAATGGCCTGACACGCAAACATACTCTCAAGTGATAGTGTTAATACTTCTCCTATCTAGGTTAGCCCATTCATAAATAGCCAGTGTTAGCTCAAATAAAACAACTGATCAGCCAGAAGGTCAAAGTTTGGCGTGTTCTTTATAACGTCTGCAAGTTTACCAGCATAAATAATCTTTCTTTTTCCCCTTCAAGACAGGGTTTCTCTTTAACTTTGGAGCTTGTCCTGGAACTAGCTCTTGCAGATTACGCTAGCCTCGAACTCACAGAGATCCACCTGCCTCTGCCTCCTGAGTGCTGGGATTAAAGGCATGCACCATCACTGCCCGGCCTATAAACAAATTTTTATTATCCATGTATGATCATTATTAGTTATTTGTAGGACAATTCTAAACTGTCATCTGTATATTTTAAATAAAAAACTAGTGTTTCCTCAGGGTTTCTATGGAGGTGGCTTTCATGGTGAGTACTCTTTCAGAAGGTATGAAACAAACATTGTTTTCTTTGTTTTGAGACAAGGTCTCATGTATCCCAGTTTGGCTTCAAATAGACCTTGAAAATGAGGTTGACCCTCAGTCTCTAATCCTCCTGCCTCTACTTACCAACTGCTAAGATCAAAGGCCTGAGCTACGATGCCTGACTTATGCAGTCTTGGAGATTAAATCCAGAGCTTTGAATACTAAGCAATCATTCTAAAGTAAGCTACACCTTCAGCATCCCCAAAACTGTTTTTAAACAGAAGCAAAGGGATGGAGTGATTCTGTCTTTTTCTAAAATGTACCACGAGGAAAGGACAGAGGGTAAGAAACAAAGGCAGCAAAAAGTAGGAAAGGATCACAATAGCTAGGCAGTGGTGGGGTTAGACCATTTGGGCCTAAGTTGGGTCTATTTATCTCTAGATAGTAATGCTGTCCTTTTGGTGACATTCTATATCAAGACTATATTCAAATAAGAAGGCATTTAAATGCATAGTCAAAGAGTATGTAACTGAGCTGTGAAAAACTTTCTAAATAGGGAAAACAAATGTGGGAGGATTATTATTACAGTTACTTATTTCCAGGTGGGGTGGGGAGGGGGCACAAAGCACATAAGGAAGTCAAAGGACAGTTTTTGGGGCTGGTTCTTCCTTTCAACAATGTGAATCCTGGGGATTGAATCCAGGCTGCCAGGCTTGGTGGCAAACACATTACCTGCTGAGTGATCTTGTCAGTTCAAGTATGTCTAAAGAAAAACATTCACATTTATTTATTTTGCACGTATGTGGGGGTCCACAGGTGCCATGGTATACATGTGGAGGAGGTCAGAGGCCAGCTTGTGGGAAGTAGTGTGTCTCCTTTTATCATGTGGATTCTGAGGATCAAAATCAGAATGCCAGGTTTGCCAGCAATTGCGTTTACCTACTCAACCATCTTGTTGAGTCATCTAGTTTGCTTTACTACGTTTTTCTGACGATATGTAAGAAACTCTGCAGGCTATGTGTAGCCCCATTTCGGGTGTGGTTTTGCAGAAACTTGAGCAGATCAGTGCGTGGAATGAAGAGATGCTTTAGTGCTTACACTAGCCTTCAATCTCCATTCCTATCAATGCCTTCTACAAGAGATACTACCCCTTGCCTTTCTACTGCTACAAAAACTAAGCTGTAAAAGAATAGTCAGAGAAGAAAGGATATCTCTAAGTCTTCAGTAGCTGACTCTGAGGCATTAACAGCTTGGTTAGCATGGCCCAATGAAGTTGCAAACTCTAAGTTTCTACACTTTTAGAGGGTAATTCAAAATGAATAATATTATTCCTGTAATTATCCTTCTTTACACAGATAACATTTACTACTTATAATGCCAGATATGTTCCTATATATGTTTTATACATCATTCTTATTTAATTTTCATATAAGCAATATGGCCAATTTCACAAAAGCCAAGATTTTTAACTTAAGTCTAACCGTACAATTTGATTACTTACTTGCAAAATTCCTGTAAGATAAATTTTTATATTTTGTCATTTTTCTGATCTTTAACCTATCAAAAATAACAGAAGGCTTGAACCCATCTATTAGGTGATAGTCTGTCTAGCTGCTGGTAAGTGGGTCTCTCGGGATTTTGTTTGTTTTTCCCCAGTGTTAGGTAGATCCTGAGCAAAGACATGGCATTCCTATTATTATCAGCTTCATCTGCTGGGGCCTTCATTCAGACTCATAATGGCTGCTCAAACACTGCCACTGACTTCCCAAAGTCAAAGTGCTGCTAAATACAATGACACTATGTCAGACTGGCTGGGAGTTCAGCTGCTGTCACTCTAGGTGCATGACAGAATAATGACTGATTACTGTCAGACAATTATCTCTAAAACACTTCAGAATGTGAAGACTGACTGTGCAATAAGGGACACTCTTGTGGATATGTGATCCTCACCTGGGATAGGCCCTCTCCTAGGCTGCCTCTTGTTCATGAATGTTGATAATACCTGCTGGATCTGCATCGTAGGTGTATCAGGAGGGAGAAAAATGTGTGGAAGTGTTTTAAAACTTGACAAGTATCATATTAAGATAACATAATAATAAAAGGATAAGACAGAAATAAGATATGCTGGAGAGATGGCTCAGTGGTTAAGAATTCCCATACTGACTGCTTTTTCAGAGGAACTGAGTTTGGTTCCCAGCACCCAGCTTGGCTTACATCCATCTTTAGCGCAAGGGAATCTAATGCCCTCTTCTTGTCTCCATGGATACCTGCATGCATGTACACAAACACATGCAGAAAGACAAAGAGACATCTTGTAAAAAGAGAGGAGCTGGTGTGCTGTGTCTCATTACAGACATTTCTTTACTCATGGCAAAAGCAAGTGGTCTAAACAAATTAATAGAAGAAAATGTGGCTGTTGTTAGTCAAATTAGCTTTTCCAGGTAAGTTTGAAGCTAAGACATTGTAATATTATTGGTACTGTATTTGCTATAGGTAGAAAAGTAGTTATTAAATGGAAAGTTGTTACTGGGCATTATTTTGCAGCCAAGTGCAAATAGAGATAGATGATCATGTGTAGGTAGAAGTCTCTTAAGCTCTACAGATGGTCCTGAGTGTTGAGTGAATGTTTGCAACAATCTCAAGACCAAGAAGAAGAGCAGAGCTATCTGAGCAGAAGCAATATCCTGTATCCACAGGACACAGCTCTTGACTCCTATGAAACATCCCTCTTGTTTACCTGGACTCTGCAAGTCTGATCTCCTTACTTGACAGACTAGATCTCTGTATGCAGGGTTACTTTTACCTACTGGCTGGTCCACCAGATCAGCAGAGGAGTTTCGATATTAATATGGGAAATGGCAGGACTAAGAGAAGCTGCTCAAGACCTACATGCAGCCTCCACCTTAAGTAATGCCAGAGTGGCTCTCCTAAAGGAGACAATGATCATTAGCCCTCTGTCTTAGGAAAATAGATGCTATTGGGTACTCAAGAGTTGGTATAGGACATTATATAGTAGACTTGATATTTAACAAAAATATTATTCACTTTAGGATTAGTGTGTGTGCGTGTGCATGTGTTTTAACTGCTAGAGATCAGTTTAGTGAATATGGAGTTTATAGCTTGGGATTAGATTCTTCCTAATCTATGCATTTTTAGCATCTGACGTGTGTGGGGGCGTAGTTACAAAACTGATGATCTTTGTGATAGAATTACAAATAAGATCTCACTTAACTGCCCCTGAATTTATAGCCAAACCACAGACATAACTCCTGGCTTTGTTTACCTGCATTTTGCACTAGGACCTTGTTCAGACAGTGCCAAAAATGATAGCCAGCTTACTTTTTCATGCTTGTGTTTCTCCTTCTCTTTCTCTCTCTTCTCTCTCTCCCTTTTCTCTTTCTCCCTCTCCCTCTCTTTCTTCTCCTTTTCCTTCTCCTTCTCTTTCTTCTTCTTCTTTTCCTTTTTGTCCTTTTTTCTTTCTTTTTCCTTGGGCTTCTCCTTTTCCTCAAACAGCTTTTCTGGGAGCATTGGTGACAAGGCAGGCAGCATGGACGGCGGGACCCTCACTGCTGCAGAAGGGCTGAACAAAGGCAGCACCATTTCTTTCGGGGGTAACACCAGCTGCGTTGGAGGAGGGGCCTTTATCTTATCTTCTCTGCTTCTTTCTTTAACCTTTTCCCTTTCTCTCTTATCTTTATCTCGTTTGCCTCGTTCTCGGTCTTTCTTCTTGTCCTTATGCTTCTCTTTTTCCTTCCTCACAATCCCATCTTTCAATCGCACTTTTGGATCAACGTCTTCAAATTCTCTGATTTTAAACTTATAGGAATCAGAATCTTCATCTTTCATAAACTCCTTCCATGGGTACTTGACCTCCTTGGCAGCTTCCTTTTCCTTCTCCCTTTCTCTCATTTTATCCTTTTCTTTGCTTCTTTCTTTGTTTCTTTCCTTTTCCCTTTCCCTATCTTTTTGCTTTTCTTTCTTTTTCAACTTAGTCTTCAGTTCTTTTTTCAACTTCTTCTTTACATCTACAGATGAAGGTAGCTTGGCTTTCTCCTCATAACCCTTGTGCAGAGGTTCGGGAGTGGGAGGAGAAAAGGAGGGAGAAGAGATATATGGGAAGGTGGGAGGCATGTTAGAAGGGGCTCCCAGTTTTGCCTTCCGTACCACCTCATCAATCGAGGCATCCATTGTCCATGAGTTATCGGAACTTGAAGTTCCGCCAGAAAGAGGCAGAGGAGTAGACCCAGACTTGGTAAAGTTATTGGAAGAAGTGGAAGCTTTTGGAGTGGTACACTCTGAACCTGAAATCCTCTTAGGACTTGTAAAAGTGTCTACTTCGGATTCCGATCCAGAAGAAAACTCAAAAGGATCTGGCTCCCGCTCTGCACAGGCGCGTGCGATCACAGCATCGATGGAATCATCGATGGTTTTGTCTGTCACCACAGCCTTCTTCGGCTGCATTTCCATGTTCAGTTTCCCAATTTCTGGGGGAGTCTGTGTTGGCTTTATAGGGATGGTTTCTTTAACAGTTTTTTCAACCATCATAGCCGAAGGGGTCCTATTTGGCGTTTCAGGTCTAGCAGGGGGTTGGGGTGCAGGAGTTATAATCTTGGGGCTCTTAGGACTCTTGGGGCTCTTAGAACGTCCAGGTGATTTCTTTTCTTTGGGGATGGTTTTTGGTGACCGAATAGGACTTCCAAGTCGTGCTGGTGATAGGGTAGTTTTGGGAGACTTAGTCTTCTGTCCTGGAGAACTAGCTTTAGTCTTTGTTTTTGGTGTAAATGACTTTGTTTCTAATGGCTTTGCAGTTGGTAGTTGTGACTTTGCAAATGGAGCCAGCATTGGTGGCTCTGGTGATGGAGGGGCCAGATCTGTACTATCCTGGACATGCACAGGAGAAAGCATTGGTGGGATCTTCTGTGGATTTATTGAACTGAGAGGTTCTCGTGCTTCCAAGAGAATATCCAGCGAATCCCCTTTGGTGCTCAGGAGTCGTGGGCGCTTCATGGTGGGTATTTCTTCCACCTCAGGACTGTCCAGTGGCCTTTTACCCAAGAAATTCTCATCATTGATGACTTCCTCCTCCTCCATTTCATCATCTTCTTCCAAGGGCACTTGCATGGCTTCTGCTGATGTGCCCCCATCAGTGGGCACCTGCTCCTCTTCTTCCTCTGATAATAGAAGAAAAGGGCATTATTAGAATGGAGCAGAGAGTAACAAAATCTACTTCTTTGATGGAAAAAATGGAATCTACAGGGAGTCTTCCTGGGTCTTCCCACCCTGGGCTTATCATTCTTTTAAAAGTAGCAACAGGAAGACCAGCTTCCTAAATTCATTTCCTAATCTGACAGAATACTGAACATCTATTTCTACAGTCTTCTCATGCTTTCTCCAATACCCCATACCCCTCAAATACAGAGATCAGTTTTCATGACTGCTAATCTCAGAAATGATGGAATGGCATACTATTAAAAGACCTGTGTATGCATACATCTTTATATGTGCATACATGTGTATACTTGTGTGTGGAGGCCAGTCGTCTCTGTCAGTTGCTTTCCACACTACTCTCTGAGACAGTGTCTCTAACCAAATATGAATAATACACATCCAGGGAGACATGGGTGAAGGTAGATTGCATTCAAGTCCTTATACTTTTTGTGGGAAGCATTTTACTAAGACATCTTCCCTTACTAAGACAGCCTTCCAGGGGGAAAAAAAACCACAAATGTGTAATAAGTGCTAGTTCTTTGTACACAACTCTCGCCATAGGTACACTCCTTGGAGGGCAGCATGGTGCAATGTAATCCACTTGGCTCAGACATCTGAAACTGTGCTTTAGCTGGAGTTCTGGTCCTATGAACGATGGGTCATAGGCAATTTCAACCTCCTTGAGCCTGTTTTCTGGCTTTCAGAAGGAGCTGATGCACTTGCTCTGCCTATTTGCCTGAGTTGAGTTCTTATAAGATCAGATTATATATTTTTGTGCATATTAACTAGTATATAAAACATAATGATAAAGGCAAACTTTAGGGTCAACTCATAGCCTAAAACAGTATGTGGGTATAGCACATAGGAAAGTAATTAGTACTACACACAATGTGTTACAGGACTTCAGAGCAGAAGAGGGCAACTTGCTGTCAAGAGGAAGACTTCAAGAATAATGCAGTGATTAGAACTCGCCAGGAGTACCACAGTCCAGGAAGAACAGTTAGTTGGCAAAAAGGAGGACTTAAGACACAGGAAGTACATAAGAGTCATGGAATAATGTGTCTGGAAAGTGAGAAGTAAAATGGGGAACAAAAGAACATTAAATAAAGTTGTATTCACATCACAGAAGTCAGCAGACATCTGCTAGTATAGACTGGAATATGTGTAAGATTATCCTGACAGGTACACACAATGAATAGATTGTGGAGTGACAGACACCAAAAGAAGAGGACATAGGACGGAAGAAGAGACTAGGCTAGAAAGAAGTAACCAAATAGGAAGAAGAGAGATAAATGAATTCTTAAGACAGTGAACAGACTGCTGCAGGCTAAAGTATGAGCTGATGGGTTCAAACACAAATCCAAGGCTTCATGGAATAATCAATCAGTGCCATCATTCCATCATTAATAGAAAGAAGAATGAAGCCTTGAGGAACCTTTAGCCAGTGGTGTTGACTGAGCAACTAAATGTATATTGAAGTTCCAAAAACTAGACCTGGACGCAAGAGGCTTTTGTTGATAACTAAAAAAACAATGGATGAGTGGGATGAAATATGAAGGTCTGATTCAGAATTTTGAGGACTGCCCCTATGTGAAGATAAAAGGAACAATGAAATACGTGGATGATCAGGTGTCAAAGAGCTTAAAGGATCAAGAGGTTCTGAAAAGAAAGTTTAGGGCAAGAGACAGAGCTCAGTGGGTAAAGGTGCTTGCCACCGAGACAGATATGAGCTTGAGTCTTGGGGCCCACATGGTGGAAGGAGAGAACTCACATCATGGGTCATCCTCTGATCTCCATATGCATATTGTGGTGCACACACATAAACAAATGAGTCAGGTGGTGGTGACAAACACCTATAATTCCAGCACTCAGGAGGCAAAGACAGGCAGATCTCTGTGAGTTTGAACAGCCTGACCTCCAGAGTGAGTTCCAGGAGAGCCAGGACTGTTACACAGAGAAACCCTGTCTCAAAAAGCAAAAACAAACAAACAAAAACCCCAAATAAAAAAACATTTAAAGGTTTTTGTTTTAACAAAAGAAAGCCCAGTGAATACAGTCAATGCTCAAGAGGTCAATGAGAATGAAGGCAGGCCAGGCTACAAAAGCATTCAGGGGTGAATGGGTGAGGCAATAATACAGTGAAAGTACTCTATAAACTATAAAACATAATTTCAACATAATTATTGCTACACTTGACAAAGTCACTGTCATCTCTTCAGTAGCCATGGCAGAAACATGGGAGTCTTTTTAGACCTTATTATTTATTTATTTATTTCCTTGCTCACTTTCCTTCCTACCTCAACTTCTGAGTACATGACTTTGGGTTTAACTATATTCTGGTTACACGTACAACAAAGACAGCCTAGAGTATTTCCTTCCTGATCCTTCAAATTAAGATTTGCTGCGCCAGACCTTCAATGTTTGGAGCATCTAAACATTGCCTTCCCTTCCTTTACTTATGAAAATGTCAGAACAAATTTCAAATGTGCCTATTACTAGGAGGTAAACCTGTGAAGAACCAGAAAGAAGATCACTTAGGATAGTTTCCAAGGGAAAGAAAGTTTTAGAGTATTTATTAGTGGGCTAGAGATGTAGCTCTGCTGGTAGAATTCTTGCTTAGTATACATGAAGACCTAAATTGGATCCCCAGCAATGTATAAACCAGCAATGGACAGTGGGTGCCTGGGGAAAAAGGAGGTGCAATGACAGTCAAACCAAGTGTAATCCATTTCAACATTCTATCTTTAGAATTACACACCTGTAATTCTAGCATTTGTGAGGTGGAGGGAGGAGGGTAGGAAATGGGGCCTATTGGAAGGTCTTTAAATCATGAAAGGGTACACTCTAAAGGGAATGTGGATTCTGATCTCTTTTTGCTTTCTGCTTTTGTTTCCTGGGTCATGATGTCAGCAGGTTTGCTCTTCTGTGTGCTCCCACCATGATGTATTGCTCTGCACAGGCTGAAAGCAAGAGTCAGCCAATCAAGAGAAACCTCTAAAATCGTGAGCCACAATAAGCTTCTCTTTATATGTTCATCACCTTAGCATTTGCTATAGTGATGGAAAGATGTCAGACACATCTGGAATGCTTTTGCAGCAGCAGTGAAAAAGAAAATAGTAGGAAACAATATGGATGACTAAGAACAAAATCTATTAAATCTCACACACACACACACACACACACACACACACACACAAAAATACAATCAGCAGCAATGGCCATTTTTTTAAAATCACAAAGTTGATGGGGGCAGGACAGTACAAACTTCACTGTGATTTTTCTTCATTGACAGCAAAGATAATCCACACTCCCTACATTTCTCTGAGGAATAATGAAAAAAACATGCTTCCTTAGCAAACTTCTCAAACAAAAACAAAGCAAGGCAATAAGGTCTGAACACACCGCAAGGATTTGAGGATGTTAATTCTAAGCTATGATAAATATTGACTTAGAACAAAATATCGTTTTAACTAGAACAGTAAATGCCTTTAAAGAAACACTGTAATCTAAAAAGCTAGTACACATTAGGAAAAAGAGGAAATTGTTTGCACATGGCATGAAAGCTTTTTATCTCATTAACTACACAGATGCATGCCACTTTAACTTCAGTGGCGTGTTCTCAAACCAGGCAGAAAACACACTTCTATTTTTAAACTTTAACTAAAAGGACAATAAAATGCTGCCCACATATATTTCTAGCCACTTCATTATGTCTTTGGATAAAGGCTACATCTTTTAAAATGTTGCTGTCAAATATTCTTATGACAGTGAAGCTAACAAAAGAAGAGAGCCCTACGTTTAGGGTCAAGAAGATTGAGAAGATGGCACATAACTGAAACAATCTGATGGAATGGTGAGGGCTCTATGGGCTTAACACAGGGTATTGCTAAGAAGGCTGGGTTCAGGGGACGGGGGTGGGGTGGGGGCTGGACAGATGACCAGTAAGAGGGAGATGGACAGTGGGTGCCTGGGGAAAAAGGAGGTGCAGTGACAGTCAAACCAACTGGAACCCATTTCAACATTCTATCCTTTAGTCTGAGGTTAAAACAATTTTTAATTACATCTATCCATGGCATATAATATTTTTAAACTGTTCTGTCTATATCAAAATCAGAACCCTTAAAACACAACATGTATAAATGAGCTTGTATATTTTTTTAAAAAAACTACTTACTTAAAAAAATAAAATTACTAGCAAAGACAAGACAATTAGGCAATGACAATTCATAGAGCACAGCCAATCAATGACAAGATAAATTAGCAGTAGTGAAGATGTGTTCTAAATACCTACACACACTGACCTGTAAAAAAGCCTCATTCCACTAACATTCTGCACAATAAAAAACTAAAATGCGATATAAGCAAGCCAACTTGAAATGACACCTAGCATTATAAATGGCCTAATCTATATGTTAATACTGTTGTATCACATAACTGCAGCAAGACTAAGATAACAATATGACTTTGGGGTTTCTATGGCTACATCCTGGCTAACGGGCCTGAAAGGGTTGGCTGCTGACACCACACAAGCATTCCGAGTGCTTCTTTTTGGTTATTTATGATATGATTTATGATAACGACAACATCTCCTATTTTCTTTCCTTCTCAGATACAATAAATTGCTATCGTTAATCATCCTTCTCCGTTCAACTAGGATTACAATAGCATAATAGGTCCAGCTATGGTAATACTGTGGATTTTTTATAAGAAATAAATATAAGTAGATCTCTTCAGACAATGTCAGTATCTCTAATATTTCAATCATCCTCCTTTAAGTCTTTCAGAATAAATTTTGCTACAACTAAGATCCCATATCCAGAATATAACCCTTGGTGTGAATCGAGTTTATAATCAAGCACCACACACTCACAATTCACCATTGTTACAATTTTCTTAAATTTGTCATACAAGAAGGCTGCCCGCAGGGCAGTTTCTCCAAGACAAACAACAGCAGTTGCTTCTTCCCTGAGTTGATAAAGCCTATCTTACTGCTGTTCCTCAGCCCTACAAGACAAACTAGTTGTCTGTCTATCAGAAGGCAAACTAGTAGAGAAAGAATAACCACCCTGCCGTCACACAGACATGGGTCAAAGCCTCCACCTGTCACTGGTTGTGCGGTTGCCTCATCTTTCTGAAGTACTTACTTTTCTGACAGTGTTCAAGGAAAGCAGCACCTATGCAGCTTCTGAGCAATTTACTGTATCTGAGGAGGAAGACAAAGTACATAAAAAAAAAAAAAAACCAGCTCACGCTCTGGAGGCTAGCCCTCTTGCCTGCTGATGGTGAGAAAGCAGAGCCAAAGCATTAGACATGGAAGGGAGGCCACAGATCACCAGCGGACCACAACTATGTGAGATGGCCTAGCCATGCCCAGCAAGTTGATTAACACTGAAGCCTTGGTTAACACACATATAAGTTTGACTTCACAGAAACTTATTCTGTCTTCACGTATTTTCTGTAAGGCATATCCCAGTCTTTTGTACTTAGGGGCAGTAGGCAGCAAACAGAACTCTGTTAGGGACCATATAAGGTTTTGCACAGAACACAAAAAGAGGACCTGTTCCGTGAGAGCAGACAGGAAGGCCAATAGCAGCTTAGAAACTTGAGTGACAGGTAAGTCCATTTTTAAAATTAATTAATTATATTATTTGTATGGGTGTTTTGATAGCCTGTATGCCTGTGCCTTATGAACACAGAGGCCAGAAGAGGATGTCAGACCCTCAACACTGGAGCTAGAAATGGTTGTGAGCACCCACATAGGCGCTGGCAATCAATTCTGGGTCCTCTAAAAGAGTAGTCAGTGTTGTTAGTCGCTGCTGAGCCATCTCTTCAGCCCCATAAGTCAATTTTGTTTTTTGTTTTTGTTTGTTGCCATCTTGGGAATGGCATGAGTATTCTGGGATTAAAAGTGCCTATAATGAGTAGGCAAATCCATGAAAACAGAATTTGTAAGTACAGATCAGTTGTTTGCTATATGAATATGACTTCATTATCACCAAGCACGTGTATGGACTACTGATTTAAAGTAAGGCATCTTACTCAAAAGTAATTGCATTTCCCATACACATTTCATGGCAAGAAAAAAAGCATGCTTGATACAATTTTTCTGTTGCTATGATAAAGCAATTCTAACAAAAGCACCTGAAAGGAAAAAGGCTTTATTTTAGTTTACAGTTCCAGGGTCCAGTCACGATGTAGGGAGTGAAAGCATCTGGAGCTTGAAACAACTGGTCACATGGACATGGTCACAAGAAGAAGAGTAATGAATGCGAGCATGCTAGTGATCAGCTCTCTCTTTCCACTCTTACCCAGTCCAGGATCCTCTGCTTGGGGATGGCACCATCCATAGAGGGTGGGTTCTTCCTGTTTTAATTAACACAATCAAGATTGTCCCCCACAGGCGTGTCCAGAAACCTGCCTATTAGGTGACAGTAGGTTTTATCTAGTAGGAAATTAAAAGTAACCCACACACTTAATTGTAACATACCTGGCTTAGATATTTCTCCAAATTGAAACTCGGATGCATTTTAGATTAAGTCACAGAATAGTCACACACAGAGCACTCTGCTCAAACCACATGACAATCCCCCCGCCCCCAAGTTTCTGGAACATGGTGAGGCCTTTTGTTTTCCTCCTGAAAGAAAACTCTTCTCTCAGTTGAGCCAGCTTCTCTCTCTCACTCTGCAAAGCTCAAGTTTAGCATTGTCTTTTCAGTGTACTTCCTAGTCATTCTAAGACTCTGGAGAAACAATTATAACTGTCTGATCATTAATGCCATTCTTGCCTCTTTCCCAACTAAGACTCAGAGAAACAGGAACAAAGTCGCTGTCAGCTGTTAACCATGGTAAGAATTAAAAATGCTCCCAATTGATGTTGGTCTAATTTATTTTTCCACCTTAGGAGAACTCACAACTGCTAAGTGTTCAGGAGAAGCCACACTTTGGGTTTTGAGACTTGATCTTTCCCAAGCAAGTAATCTTTGCTAAGAGATTTCTGCTAGTTAAAGGCAAGTCTACCAATGCAAGGCTCTAAACTCACAGATTTACTAGGAAAGCAGAGGCAACAAATAAACACCAAGGATCATTCACCGTGATTAAGAGTTAGGACGCCAATAAAATAGGGCAATGCCTGTGGAGAGGGACAGGCTGGTGAGAGGATCACCAAAGAAGTGATGCCAAAGCTGTCACCAGACAGAGGGAAATATGACCCTGGGAAGAAAGAGAGAGAGAGAGAGAGAGAGAGAGAGAGAGACAGAGAGAGACAGAGAGAGAGAGACAGAGAGAGAGAGAGAAAGTGTCAGAAAGTGTCACCTTTGGCCAGGCTTATATAGAAGAGAAGGGGCCTGCCCAAGGAGCCACTGGTCCACATCCGGAGTGCAGTGGGAGTGGAAGAAGGGAAATAAATGAGCAGGGAGGAGGGCAGAGGAAGTGGAAAGCGGATCTTCAAGTGCTTGCTTCTCAATTAACAAGGGAAACTATTAGAGAAGACACCCACCCACGTGACAGTTTTAGCAGAGGAGCGCAAGATAACTGGTGAGACTGATCAGCCACAGCTGGAGACCATTATTAGATGACGTGACACAGACACAGACTCACTAGGCAAGCATGAGGAGCAGCTACCACAAAGTCAGGAGAGGGACCTATAATCCTTTTTATTATTATTGTTTTGTTTGAGACAGGGTTTCTCTATAGTTTTGGAGCCTGTCCTGGAACTAGCTCTTGTAGACCAGGCTGGCCTCAAACTCGGAGATCCGCCTGCCTCTGCCTCCTGAGTGCTGGGATGAAAGGCGTGTGCCACCACTTAAGCTAGAGGCCGGAGGCCAGGGCACCTGAGAATCTCCTATTTATCTCTGGGACTAAGCCTCATCAGTAAAACAACACCTACATCAATGCTTCCTGCCGCTATATATTATCTATCACCCACACATGTCCAAACACTGTCTCAATGACCTTGACAAAATTTGGAGAAAAACAAAAACAAAAAACCTCCAACAATTCAAGACCTGGGGCTTTAAAGCTATTTTAGAATTAACTCTGAATAATTGTCCCACAATATGAGTTTCTTGATTAATTGCTTAAGATAAGGTCTCCTTGCCTCTGTAGCCTCCAGTGGCTCCCTCTAGTTCCCATAATCACTTTTGTCTCATTCTTCTAAGCCCTGGAAGGCTAAGAGAAAAATCAGAGATATACCAATTCCATCACTGGAGGATTAGCTAAAAGATAACCCTCTGAATTCCATCCTTGACCACTATGTGAGTGATTATTCAGTAACTACCACACATCTGAGAGACACACTTATTCTCATCCTGCTTCAAAAGAAAAAGTTATAAACACTGTAGTGTTTAATATTGCAAATTGGCATGCGGGTTACATAAGGAAAATAAGCACTTTTTTTTCTTACTGCATTTTGCTTTTCTGATTTTTTTGGTAAACAGAAAGCAAAAGCTAAAATGAGAATAATTAGTCTTTTGAAGGTATTACTAACTAGAAAATTAGGACTCTATTTTTGACTAGATTTATGTCTTACAAAGCAAATCTCTGCATAATTTAATAGAAAATTGGCAGGAATAGGTCTTCCATCTAATTTCAACAAAATTAGCATTCAGCTACCTGAAATTTTGGCAGCAATCCAGTATGTTTATCTAAAGCAGTAAGTAGAAAATAAAATTGACAATTGTGCCTAAACAAGTTAGTTTCTCTCTCAAATACAAAAGCATGCTTGCATGCACGTGCAAACACACACACACACACACACACACACACATCAAATTTTAAGAAATGAGTGAAAATTTCAAAAGTACATTTTATGAATGGATTAACAACTTTTCATTCTTCCTACTACACATATCAACTGCAGACAGAGCAAGAAAACCCCTGCCTTCAATGACAGAGAACTCTATTGTAATTGTTTGAACAAGAAATGTCCCTTTCAGGCCCTTGTGTTGAATGTGTGGCCTCTGCTGGCAGTAGTATTGTGGAAGGTGGTGTAGACCTTAGGAGGCCCAAGGGTCGTGCCTTTAAACCCTCTTCCTTCCTCTCAGTCTACTATCTGTTGTGGGTGAGAAGCCTCTGCCCCACGCGCCTGCTAGCATATGAACTACCCTGGACCAGAGCTTCAGGAACTGCAAACCAACAAAAACAATGCCCCTTTACAATGTCCATGGCAGGCATTCTGTCACAGGATACAACTAACGCTGAAAACTGGCACTAGAGAAGTTTCATTGTTGCTGCAACTAAACTTAGTCACAAAGTTCTTAAGCCTTTGGAAGTGGGTTGTAGAAGAAATCTGGAAGGGTTTGGATCAATAAACTCAGAAGATTGGGATGCCAACAGATATGAGAGCAGTAAAGACTGATCACGAGGCTTTAGGTGGGGACTGGAAGAGAATTCACCCCACATTTTGGCAAAACATTTGTCTGTTTCTTCTGTGTCCTGACACTCTGAGGGAGACTGAGTTTAAAAGTGATGTACTCATTTGTCTGGTCTGTGGAGCACAGTTACTGCAGCTGCTTTTAGCCAGGCTTATAGTAACGACTGGGACAAAAAAAAAAAAAAAAAAACAAAAACAATGCAGACAAACCTGGAGCTCTTTCGGAAAGGCCCATGCAATAGGCTAAAGAACATGGGGGCCAGCTCGAGGTAGGCGCACATACCCCACAGTCACCCCAGTCCCTCGTGGGATCTGGGCTTGCAGCCTTAAGTCTGACATAGACCTATCCCCAGGGTTTTCTCAGGCATCAAGAAGCCAGGACTAGGTTGGCTTCCTCTGAGAAACCACAGCAACTTTACCTTTAGAAAAGCGAAGCTCATTGTTTTCTATTTACAGTCACCAGGGAGACCGACAGGCAGCATCACGACTACACAAGCAGTGTCACACAGTCAGAGAAACACATTTTCAATATTTTGGTTGAAAAATATAATTTTCAAGTTAAAAAAGAACCATTAACTGAGAGAACTCCTACATATATGCCAGTGAAATTTAATTAAGCATATGGGTTAAAGGTTATATCATAAATATTTACCTTCAATATCTTTTCAGATAAGCAATATTTATATATACATTTTACACAGGAAGCCTCACTGAAAACTACAAAAGAAACTATATATCGTCACAGGAGATTGCTAGATTGGCTCCTTTCTCCTGGACTCTCAGAGAGGTTTCTCCAAATCAGGTTTAAGAACATAATAGAACATTATAGAACTTAATGAAAATGTCAACCTGTCACCTCCTGAAATATCAGTGAAGTGGAAGCACATGACACCCTACTTGTGGAGCAAGAAATTAACCTCAGAACAAATATATTCTTGACTCCTTGAAGCTGTATTAAATTCGACACTTTGGGGGGACATGACAAGAAGTAATTGAAATGAACTAATTAAACCCCCAAAAGTGCTCCAAAGTAATGTTTTACTTAATTTGAGAATGTGGGAGCATATGCTAGATCTGACACCGTAGTGTCTTTCTCCTCCGCTGCTCACATGCATGCTCAGTGCTTCTAGTGCCCATAACTGTAAAAATCAGTTGTTTTCTTCAGCCCTTTTCTCCCTTCAACACTGTTGTCTAGCTCACATACACAATGAGTCCTTGTACTAATCATTTCTAGTGATTATTTGAGAATTTGCTATTTTTCAGACCCATAAGGCTACTTTTTGTAGTCATAAGGACATGTATTCAGAGCCACCTGAACATGAGTGGAGCAGGAAGGAGGCCCAGGACACTCAGAACACAGTGTGACAGTCAGAGAAGACGTGCTTTAGCTATAGCACACTGTCCCTGATCACCTCAGCACCCACGCCCTCTTAAACTCTTGACTCTTGGTCCTAGCCCAGACTCCATTTGAAATGCTTCTCCGTGGTCTCCCTCCTTCTTCCTCTTTTCTTTTGCTCACTTAGAAACTCTGATCATCTTGCTTCAGATTCCTTGGGTCTAGGATTACATGTTCACATCATGTACCTCTATCCCTCTATTTTTCCACAAACTCCAGACCCCAGGCTGGCCTTGAACTCCTGACTCCCCGCTTCAGTCTCCCTAGAGCTGGGATTACAAAGGTGTGTCACTGCCCTCAGCTGTCATTTCTAACAGCAACTCAACATCCTGTTTGTTTTCTAGCTAACAAGTATGGGTCACCCAACCTCTTTCCTTGAATTCCTTAGTAGTATGTTTATCTAAAGTTCCAACAAATATTCACTGTGTGTATATTCAATGCCAAGTAATTAAGAAGGTGCCAAAGAGAGAAAACATATTAAATCCAGCAATGATTCCATCCAGCAGGCAAAACACAGTCAGTCTGAAAGTTTCTCCAGAAGATGCATCTCCCTGGTTGTCACCCAGTAACTCCCATTCTGCCTAAGGAGCTAAGGGTGAACTTGACAAAGCCCAATATTGGAGCTTAAACTTGACTTTCATCCTTTTCTTCTCCAGCCTCCCTTCACTCCCTGAGTTACTTAGTGTCTGGAGTTTTCCATTCAGTTGTAATTACATTTTGTATTGACCACAATGTTCTTCTTCCCATACCTGCTTGTGAAAGCTTGATTTATTTTATGAGAAATATCCCAGACAATTCCTTCACAAAGCCCCACTTCCAGTCAAATCTGGGTTGTCACCAACATAAATCCCTGCAGCAGCCTCTAACTTTATAAGAACACTTGCGCTTACGTTACTTATCCACATTGTCCCAGATTAGTAAACTACAAAGTTATCAAGGGCAGAGCCTGTGTTTTAATTTATTTTTGTTTTCTGAACCTTACAGCTCAGATCTATAAATATTTACAAGATAATTATTATACGCATGGTGTCACATTAAGATTATAGTGGGTGCTCAAATACCCACTAGATGCAACTGAATGTAAAACGTCATCTGATAGTTTTCTGTAAAAGATGCTTGGGAAATTAATGTTTTCAGACAATGTATGTTTGAAATGTCCATATTCTACCTCATGACCAGGGAGTGTGGCTGAATACAGAACTTAAGGCTGAAATGACTTCAACCAACATTCTGATGGCACGTCATCATTGTCTTCTTGTCCCCTGTCTTCCCAATCCCGCCCCACATGAATTGCCTTTCTTCTCCTAATCTCTCGTGTCTTCTAATTTCACAGTGACGTGCTTCAGGAACCTCAATCTGAGTGAGAAGCAGTCTCAGCTCAGTGACAGCCTTGCATGAGACCTGAAGCTTTCTTTTAGGCATAATAAATGATAAGCCAGACTTCTTGGAAGTGGAGATGTTTGACAAATTGAGATTAGAGGGAACTAATATTGAAGAAAAAGACTTGTCACAGGAAACCATCCAGCAGGAGAACGTGCAAACATCGTAAAATAAGTATCTCCTTCCAAGAGCAAACTTCAACACTGTCTAGGAATCTTGTTTTAGGCTAGTTTTTGTGTTTAATTTCTTTAAAAAATTATTTTATTTTTTTGTGTATTGGTGTTTGTCCACTTTCATGTCTGTGTGAGGGAGGGTGTTGGATCCCGTGAAATTGGAGTTCCAGACAGCCGTAAGCTGCTATATGGGTGCTGGGAATTAAACCGGGGTCCTCTGGAAGTGTAGCCAATGCTCTTAACTCTCTACTCCCTTACGATAGTTTCTGTAAACATGTGTTTATAGAGATTTTTGGCACTTACTAATGGCTTCTCACTTATGCTACCTAAGAGTAGTAGGCAATGCTGCTAAAATTTGTTTTCACACTTATCAGTGGTGTGTGAATCCCACTACAAATAATCCCATTGCCAGCTGTGGTAGTTTGAATGAGAACTGTCCCTGGAGTCTTACGTATTTAAATGTTGGTTCCTAGTTGGTGGTGCTTTTTGAGAAGGCTTAGAAGTTGTGGCCTTGTTGGAGGAAGTGTGTCACTTGTTGGCTTTGAGCGTTTAAAGACTCTCGCCACTGCTAGTTCACTCTCTTTTGCCTGACTGAGGCTCAAGGTGGGAGCTATCAGCCATTCTTGCCACCTGTTGCCACAATGGACTCTTATCCCTCTGAACTGTAAGTCCAAACAAATTCTTCTCCTATAAATTGCCTTGTTGATGTGTTTCATTACAGTAACAGAAAAGCAATGAAGACACAAGCTTTGGTGAATGCTGTCCTTCACTTAACAAGGCAAGCCACCAGTACAGGCCATGGGCACCTCTATTGCTTCATACTCCTTATGAAGTTCCAAACTTGTGCCACGTCCCAATTTTTATTACTAATGTAACACTTTCTTAAACAATGTGTTTTAGTGTGCATTTATATTCTTTCATAATTGTGGTACCTTTAAGCCTCTTTCAGTATCCTTTAACTCTTAGAATTTTCTTGTACTATTTTTTCCACAATTATATGTTCTTAAGTTTCATTGTTTTGTCTTCCTGGACATCTTTCTAGTTGGCTATAGGGTCACATGAATAAATTAATTCTGTGCTTTTCTAACACTGTGTTTCCTATTAGTCTTCTCTTTATGTAAGTGCTCAGAGTTCCTTCACTATATCTTCAAACTTCTCTGTAGAACTTTTTTCTTTTGCTTATTAATATTTTTCAACTCCAGCATTTTTTTTGCTCTTTTATTGTTAGTTCCTATTTCTGCTCTTATCTCTCTGAAGACATATGTATGTATGACATGCCAATCCACAGAAATCTCTTTTTTTCAATTCTAACTCACTGACATTTGATCCTTAATCATATAATGCTTTAAATTATTATAACTTCTGACATCTCTCCAACTAGAAGGTCCCAGAGATAGCATCTCATAACTTTTTATTGTGGAGGAAAGGAGTAAGTGGGGGAAAAAAGGGAACCAGGAAGACAGGTAGGGAAGGGGAAAGGTACATAAGAGAAAGGGAAGGTGGGAGGGAGAGAGAGAGAAGGGAAGGAAAGGAGGAAGGAAGGGAGAGGGAGGGAGGGAGGAAGGATGGATTTTCTTGTTTGAAAATCTCACTGTGTTACTTAGCTGATATTGAAGCTTGGGCTCAAAGGCTCCTTCCACTTTAGCCTCCCTAGTAGCAGAAGATAAGCAAGGCTTGTTTTCTTTCAGAAAAGTTATTGTGTAGTGTTTCATGCCCAAAATCTTCTAAGAGATGGGTACATACCTATCACATCTATAGAATACATCATACTTTGCTGTCTTTTGTTTGGATTTACAAACAATTTCAATACCATGGTTAGGATCTTGTCATCTTCTCATCTTCATGAACTATTACCATACTAGTTTAAGACACTTCTCTCTCAGGTCTTGTGGCTTCCATCTGGGAGCCATTGCAGGTGGCATCCAGAGTAAGTTCCAAGATCCAGTTCCTCCCATAAGTGCAGGTGCCTGCAGCTCTAACTAACAGCACTATGCCAAGCAGGCAGCATCAATCTCTTACTATGTTTTCCCTGTCTTACTGGTTCAAGTCCAGTTGCATCTTTCTCCTGTGCTTCCAATGAGCTGCACTTCAGCCTCAAGATCTTTGACTATGTGCGCCCTTTGTCTATGCAACTAGTTTGACATATGGTTGTGATCATATCAAGACCTCTCCCTTATTTTCTTCAAGGCCCTATTTAATTCTCATTTATCAGAGACCTTCCTGAACAGCCTAATACAGTAGCTCCATTAGTCATTGGCACTTTAACCTAGCTTTTGTTTCCAATTTTTTCTCTTTCTTCCACTTCTTCTCCTTCACCTTCCTGTCCTCTTCTTTATCTCTCCTTCAGTTCCTTCCACTTCTGTTGAGTTAGGTCTTGTGTACCCAAGGCTAGCCTCAAACTTGCTATACAGCAGAAAATAACCTTGAACTCCTGATCATCCTGTCTTTACTATCCAAGTAATAAAATTACAGGGCTGGGACCCCATTCCCCAGATGTTATTTTTCAGTGTGTGTCACCTGCCAGTAATGTTTAGCATTTTGTCTAGAGCATAAGCTTTGTTAAGAAAGGGACTGGCTTTATCCACTGAGTACTTTCAGCTCTTAACACATGCCCGCCTGAGCAGCCGCTAAGTGAGCGACTGCGAAACAAACTGGCTAGCTAGCACATGACTACAAGCAGCACTTGAGGCCAGTGAGCACACTGCTACACACACACTTGATATTTGAGAGCAACATTACTTCTCAAGAGTATCACAGATAAGGAAGGAACGACAACTGTGGCAACTGAGCTTCTTTGACCCTAAGGTGTCATCTCTTAGAAGACACATTTATTTCATATCCCATTAGAGAAAAGCCTAACACAAGGCATTTGCACTTAATAATGTTTTCAGATTTGCTTAGAGATCCTCAAGGTATCACTCCCCAAACCACAAAAGCTATAATAAGTTGCATAGACTAGTTCTATAACTTTCCAAGTCTCTAATTCTGCTGGGTTGTTTTGCAGTCTTGAGTGTCAAAATCTATGCTTTCCCACAGAATCCATCTGTACACCATCAAGAGTATGGAAAAGGCAGTGTTTTGTGCTCAGTGACTATCTCTAGGACTTTCCGGCAAACCAGTGACGAACACTCTACAGCTCTGGTCCATGGTGCAAGTGGTAACAGCTAGGCTAGGAGAGCTGCCACGCAGTGACTATGTGGAACATCTGGGTTTACAAATACTGAAAGGAAAAAAGTGCTTCTTTTCAATACGTAACAGTCAAAGAAAAAGGCTTGCTGGGTGTACATACTTTTAATTTGTGCTGGATATTTGTATGTATTATTTCCTCTCTCCCTTTGAGGATTATAGCAGAATCATGCCTGGAGACCTAGAAAAGGTAGTACTGATGTGCATGTGAGTGTCTGTGTGTGTAAACACCAAGGACATTTTGTCATTTACCACAGTTCACAGGGAAGTATACAGTGGAGGGAGGGAGTACACTCCTGGCCCCAGTTCTGCTCTCCAGTCCTAAGTGAGGGTTCATCAGAGCTGGCAACAACACTTGGCTACTCACTGGACATTTCTAGTCCCTGCAGCAGATGCCACAGCACTACCATGTTGGGAAAATGTAGAAGGCATGACTGGCACCTGGAGCTTGTTCGGCCATATACCCATGATCTGCAATTCCTTCCATGGGGTCACTTTTATTTTCAGGGAACTCAGATTTTATGAAGCCAAATGCCTGAGGTGTTTGTACCCTCAGAATAAGTGTCTGGGAACACTTTCTGGAACAGTGTGTAAATAGCATTAACTACCGAGAGGTGAAGACAGTCATGAAGACACTACAACCTCCCTTATTGCAGAGGTATCAGTCATTCTGGTTTTCTGTAAATTACCTCCGCCCCTTGTTTTAAGCAACTTTCAAACGCAAAGGAGTTAAACAGAACTGGGACCTCTTCCAGGCTTGCTCCTTCAATAGTAAGTACAGTCTAAATCAACACCAGTTACACATTTGTATTTTGGGCAAAGTATGACATTAACAAAACTTTATATTCAAGATCACACTAAGCTAGAGAGTACACACGTTTCTGTTTCACTGGTATTCTGGTTGCACGTTTATGACACGTAAACACAAATAGCTAATCAAACAATTGTCCTCCTCCTTCTCACATCCTCTCTCTGTCTCTTAACCTTTAAATATATGCCACAGAAAATATTTAGCCAGTACTTTAGCAACCAGTGAGGATGCTCGTCTCCTGGACGGTGGGATGCAAGCATGTCATTCTGCCCATACGCAAAGAGTGAAAAAGGAAACTTATGATTTTAGGTGACAGCCGATATCATTTTAGTATACAAATCTATTCTGTACACCCTTTGAACAGGATTAATGGCCATGCTAACTAAGAGAGGTACTTCTTACTTTCCAAAAGTGTAAAAACTTTATGAGAAAGAAAAGAAGTTACAAGTGGCAGAGTGAAGAAAAATGAGATTAGTAAGAAAATACTGCAGATAATTGAATATTATTTAATTTTTCCACAAAAATAAATTATATTCCTCATATTGAAGGTGTTTCTAAGTAATTTTCTAGTACTCATGGTTTCCAAACACTAACTACAGCACAAATCCATATAGATTTTGTATATCCATATATAGTAAAATAATTTTCTTGAATAATGAACATAAAAAGTATATGGAAAATATGTTCTGAATCCATACCTGTAAAGCCCACACTGATCAAAGACCTAATGCATTCCTGTGACTTCATCAACTTCAGTGTACTATAAACAACCCATTTGTGCTTCTATCTTTTCCAGGAAGCTAAAGGCCATACAACCAAACCCTGAGAAGGGAGGGACCACACAATCATTTCTGCACACCCAGTACTGAAAGTACACCAACTGCCCTTAAAATGCCTGTGGAGCAACTGTAGTAAGCATCCAGTGTTTACACTCATTGACTGATTGCCTAAAACAGATTGAAAAACACACTATGTTATCATAACCTAAGATTCAGAAATGGGTTTGTGGGGGCTGGAGAGATGACTCAGAAGAGCACTTTCAGGTACCTTAACTGGTACTACATGAGTTATTAGGTAAAGGAGTCACACATGTAACATCTACAAGAAGCAAAAGCAACCCAAACTCATCAACTGGTAAACTTCCCTTTAACCTTAGAGAATCTTAGAGGTATCAGACAACCCAAAGCAAATTCTTCCTGGTAAAGTTACTGTATGCACCTCAGATTTGGAAGATAAATTCTAGAAAGAAAAAGTTAAATGACTTATAAAGACCCTTTTCCCTCTAGCATTACTACATATCCTATAAAAATAAAAATTATTTGGTCTTCTGATGCCAATTTTGCGTAATGGAGCAAAAATGGATGCTAGCATTAACTGCATCTATGGCATTGCTGACTAGAAAATTATTCAGAAATGATTTCTGTTTCTTAAATGACGTTTCCTTAAGCTGTGTTGAAAAAATGGTACTTATTCTAGTCAGGCACTTTTCTCCTCTCCCTTAGTGTTCTAACATAATAGAAAGTGGACTCTGAGATACAGAATAAAGTCAAAGGAGGGGCCTGTGTTGCAGACCTTTGACTACACCGCTAGTGGCTATACAAACAGTGAGCACACATTTTATCTTTTGCTCCAGATCACTATGTCAAATGGAAAGGGAAATTTTGTATTCTCTGAAATTCAGCTACAGGGGTCAAAAGGGGTGACCATTTAAAGCCTAACACAGGCGGTCAGAAATCAGAATAATAATAATAATAGTTATTATTATTTTCACAATTGAATTTAATGTTAATGTGAATTTAATGCTACTATCATATCACACTTGAATATAATTTTAACAACTATGCTTGTTCTGAAATGCACAATTGTATTTAAGGAGGATTTATGCCTTTTAGATTATTTTCTTTTTGATTTTTTACTTCACTCAGAATTTAATTCTCAGCACCAAAAAATGTTTTATAGGGACAAATATTACAAGAATTAAAATTCAAGGATCTCTTCATTTGTATTAATTAGAGAACCTTTTCTTTATTATTATTATTATTTTGAGAAATTATAGTCAGCCTTCTGTATTTATAGATTATCTGAATCCCTGGACTCGACAACTACAGATCAAAACTATTTGTGGAACTGGGGAGATGCTACAGTGGCTTGCTACACAAGGACAAAGCTCTCCCTCTGATTTGACTCCCAGAGCTCACATAAAAATACAGGTATGGTGGCATGCACATGTAATCCCAGCTCTAGGGTGGGAGAGACAGATTCCTGAACTCCCTAGTCAGTCAGTCTAGCCTAGTCAGAAAGTTCCAGGGTCCAGTAAGACTCTGTCTCAAAAAACAAGGCAGGAGTGGAGGAAGGCTGACAGAAGCTCAGGAGTTACTGTTGTTGGAGGAGTTCAGATCTAGTTCCCATGTTGGCAGGCTCACAACTCTCTTCAACCCCACTTCTAGGGGATCTGATGTCCTTTTTGGCCTCTAAGGTCTTCAGGATGCATGTGGTGAACATAAACTTCTGCAGGTAACCCACCCCTCAAAAAAGCCATACACAGGTCTAACACCCCGCGGTTACACCTCCTTGTGCTCAGTACACAACTGTGCTTAACTGTAAAAGATGATGATAATAATAAACATTTTAGAAGCTATCTATCAACACACAGAAAAAGCTCTCAATGAAGAGATCCTTGAATTTTAATTCTAGTAATATTTGTCCCTATAAAACATTTTCTCATGCTGAGAATTAAATCTTGAGTGAAATCAAAAAGTTGAAAGAGAATAATCTAGAATGCATAATCTAGAATGCATAAGTCCTCCTTAAAATGCAGCTGTGCATTTCAGAGCAAACAGTTGCTAACATTAAATTCAAGTGTGAAAACTTGGCTTCTAGCATAATATATATTCTCCCTCAGCATGCCATTCTACACAGTGCAACAAATCTACAACACTAAAAAGCAGAAATATTTTTCATAAGCATATGCCTTCCGTCTACATCTCACCTAATGTATGAGATGCCTGCTTCTCCAGGGGTCAGGTATCAAGAAAGTTTGATCATCCAGAAATAGTTCACTGAATTGAAAAAAAAAATTACTAAATAGGGGATTGTGAGATGGCTCAGTGGGTAAAGGCGCTTGTTTCCAAGCCTGAAGAAGCTGGAACCCCCACGGTGGAAGGAGAGAGTCACTCTAGAACGTTGTCCTTTTGACTCCCACACATGTGCTGTGGCACATGAGCACATTACTAACTCCCTGTCTCTCTAAATAGACACGTGCAATAAAAATAATATAAAAATTACTAAATAGCAACTATCTCTACCCCACAGCACACACACACAACAAATAAACAAAACACACCTATTTGTATCCTTGCTAAGTAAAAGATGGCTCATGTCATGCCATTTCCTCCATACCTGTGAGTAAAAAAATAACCCAACATCTGCTGTAGAAAAAGTTGCACCTGACAATGGTTTACACTAACCACACAATAGCCTGTGGCTATGAACACAAGGACAGTCCTACAAACTTCAATGACTCACTGAGGATTATAGTAATTATTCTAATTCTAGTTATAAAATAAAATAAAGCCTATGACATAATTTGAAAACATCTTCATAAATAGATTACAATGGCATTTTGATGAAAGATAAAATTCATTAATGCAAATCCCTCCCCCCTAATTGTCTAACAGTGCAAACTGATGCAGAATACACTTAAGTCTGCTACACTGTAACTATTTTAATTAGCTCGTTCAACATATCTTTAGTACTAAGTCCTGGGACACAGAAGAAAATAAACAGAGGTAAATCCCTGTCTACCTGGAATTTATATTTCAGAGGAAAAAGAAAAGAGTAGTTTCTATTTCTGTGGAAAGTTAGAAGTTTTAAAATCAATGTCTATAGTATCACTTTCTACATCTAAAGCATACATGAATCAATTTTATTTTTTGTTTGAGACAAGGTCGGAGTGTGTAGCCCAGATTAGCCCAGAACTCTCTTTGTGGACCAGGCTGGTCTCAGACTCACAGAGATCTGCCTGCCTCTACCTCCCAAGTGACAGGATTAAAGATGTACACTATCATGCTTGGCCCACAAATGAATTTTGATTTTTTTAAAAAGTAAATCAAGTTTGGGGGTAGGAAAGATGGCTCAGCAGTTAAGAGAACTGGATGCTCTTTCGGGGGACTCAGGTTTGATCCCTACCACCCACACAGAGGCACAGACAGCTGTCTGTCACTCCAGTCCCAGAGATCTGATGTCTTCTAGCCTCCACAGGCACTGCACACTTGTGTGCACAAACACAGATGCAGGGAAAACACCCATACACATACAAACAAATACAGTTTTTAAAAGAATCAAATTCTGAACAGTCATTTTTAAAATAAATTTCAGGATACAATACATGTAATTCTTCATGAAAAATTCAGAAATCAAAAGCAAATTGAACAAGAAAATAATGTCCAGATTTAGAAGACAGACGGTCTTCCCTGAGATTCCTTAGCAGACACTTTAAAATGTTTCACCTATCTATCTATCTATCTATCTATCTATCTATCTATCTATCTATCTATCTATCTATCTATCTATCTATCCATCCATCCATTTAATGTGTATGAGAATTTTGTCTGCATATGTGTGTAAATCTTGTGTGCGCAGTGCCTATGGAGGCCAGAAGAGGGCATCATATCTATTAGGACTAGAATTACAGATGGGTGTTAGCCACCAGGTAGATGCTGGGGATTGAATGTGGGTTCTCTGGGAGAGCAGTCAGTGTCCCTAACCACTAAACCACATCTCCAACACTGGATGCTGATACTTTTACACAGGCTCCACTCTGAATACTAACATCCCTCCCTTCACAAGCAAAACCTCCTTATGAATGTGACCACCACAGTTGAAATGGGCAGATGTCCTTTCTCTGAGACAGACTATGCAGTCCTTCCTGGCTGGCCTAGAGCTTGATAGAGAGACCAGTCTAGCCTTGAACTTGGAGCAAACCTTCTGCCTTGACTCTTGCCTATTGTGATTACAGCTGTGCACCATCATACCCAGCCTTTCTTTTAAAACGATTTTTGTAGTGAATTAACCCCATGCTTACCCACCACTGAAACAAATGTAGAAAAGGATACAAGTGGTTTTCACTGTCGGGTCGGGAATTAGACCCAGGTATTTGTGCATGTTAAAACAAGTGTTCTAACAGCAAGCTATAAAACAAGGCCCTGCAACTAACTGACTGTATGAAGAAGCATAATTTAGAGATGCTCTTAAGACCCAGGAAAACCTTCCTGTAAATTAGCTCATGGTTAACATATAAGTTTCTGTGATCACATCATCTAAAGCCAATACTGATGGCCTGAGATACCATTGGAGAAGAGGAAAGAAGCTGGGGGTATGACAATGGCACTTTTCATGAGCTAACAATTCTCAAAAGTGTGACAGCAATTAGTGAGAAGGACTTGTAAGAAGACTGCCAACAAATAGGAAGTTGTTCAAAAGAAGTCGGAAAAAAGGGGAAACTGAGTGGAGATGATGACGGCAGGAAGTTTCATGTATCACACAGACAAAACAATTTGTGGTCACCAGCCTACCCTTTCTATACTTAGCCATTCAAAAGCATTGCAATTAATTTTGACCTCATGAATTTCAAAGATGAGAAGGTAACATTAACTATGCAAGTGTTCTAAAGCTTCAGAGGGTAGGATGCTCTCCACAGCACTCCTACAGTGAGATGGGAGTCAGAGACAGGAGAATTCCAGGAAGCTTGTGCCTCATAACCACATGGGCAAATGGCAAGATGCTCTGTTTCAAATAAGTTGGTAGGTGAGGACCAACAGCTGACATCTGACCTCCACACACGGCATGTGCTCACAGACACTAACACAGGAACACACACAGGAAACAGACAGTCAGAAACTGGGATTAAACGAGACCAAACAGAGCCTTATCCTAAAACTGGCGGGAAACATTCCAGGTGTCAATATTTTTGTCTCCCAAAGTAATTAAATTTGGTATTGTGTGTGTATGTTTGTATTTGAACGAGAGGATTTAAAATTAATTCCTTACATATAGTTTGAACAGTGAAGTTTCAAGGTACTTTTCACTCTGAAGATCCTGAAAGAGAAGTGAAATAATGTACCAGAAAACTAAATTGTCATGATTATCTCCATAGTAAAATCTCTCATGACAATTTCTAACAGAGGCAGAGCTTTGTCATGGGCTGTAAAGACGTCTGGGTAGGTGACAACACAAAACCGATGTGGTAACTGGGAAACAAAATTTTCCTGCTTTTAGTACATTGATGTACATATAGGAATATGTAAGCTAACTAAAAACAAAACATGTGATAAAACATAAGGTGATATAAAAAAGGCAGAAAATACACATGGGGATCGTGAAGTTACTGATGTTTTAAAAAACTTATTGTCTAATTGTTCTGTAATGTGCAAATTAAGAACATTTTTAAAAGAATAGATGACCAAGGACTTCTGTTCAGTTGCTGGGTCTACACAGACAGTGCAGTCTCTTCTTTCTTTTGGACGGTGCTCTGGGGACAGCCCAGGGCCTCACATGTGCCAACTAGGCCTTCCATCAACAAGCTACTCTCTCAGCCCACCAGGGAGTTCTTAATTTTTGCCAAGGAAAAAAACAAAACAAAAACACAAACACAAACTTAGTGTTGAGAAAGGTTAAAGGAAGAATGGCAGACATACCCATGTCAAGGTGTATAAATGATCTATGTACTTGACTTCTGTGTTTGTTATGGTTTGATGGGCAGCTCACAAGTCTTGAAGGCAAAGCTTATGAGGAGCTGCAAACTCATATATAAGAGGAAAATGCAGAGACAAAGTCAGACCAGCTACATTGCAGAAGAGGCTTATCCTGATCAGATGTCTTGTGAAGTCAAAATACACTAGCCGAGAACAGTGGCTTTGCGCTAATGGATTTTTCATTAAGTTGGGGTGGGGGAAGGACTCCGCCAAAAGGAAATGCTGTCTTCCCACTTCTCTCTCACATTCAGATGCCCCAGGCACCAAGTGTAGGTTGATGAGCAACAATTGTCCACCACACCATCTTCAAAGAGACCCCTGTTTATAAAAAAGATGCTGACTGCTTCCTTTTAGCAACAATTAACGCTTTAAGATGTCTGCCAAATATGGACTTCAACTATGAAACGTCCTTTTCTTCCGAGTACTCCTTTCTGTCCAAAGTGAAAATGAACAACTTTGCTATTATTTTTCATCAAATGTTAACTCTATAAAAGTTTCATACTCCAGATAGCAGCCTTGCTTTTTGTATAGAAAGTCAATCATGGGCAAAAATTTAATTCTTTCCCCATTTAATCCAATATAACAGCTGATCACTTACAGTGATATTTGTACAGGGAATCAAAGTAACTGGGAAAGGAAGTCCATATTTTATTTGTATTTAACAGAACATTTATCATCATGCATTGACCACGCTATTTCGAATGAACATCAAACAACTGCAAGAGAGAAGAAGTGGCTTTTTTGGTTTAGTTTGCTTTATAGCCAAAAGTAACTTCAAAAATAAAATGAAGCCAGGAGAAAAATAAAAAGTTTAAGTTCATATGGAGACATTTTGAACATGAAGATGTGGCAAATATTAGAATAAAAAAGTCAGCACTAGTTTTTATGAAGTAGGTGATATTATAGAACACAATGAGTGAAGTTCCAGGTGTAGCTCCGTACGTCTATTTTCAAGATACACAAGAAAAGTGCATCAGATTGGTAAACAAACAGCCACACAAACTCTTTATGCTATTGTCTGAGATAAAACAAGGCACTTAAAAATTCTGGAATCCTGTTCTTACTAGGACCTTTTAAAAAATACTACATATCAAAGAGACAGAGCACCACTCCTCATCTTGAGTTCAAATTTCTGAGTCAGTCATAAAAGTATTTATACAGTTACTCATATTTTGACAACTTTCATTAGCTCATGTAAAAAATTATTATAGTATGAAAATAATGATTTCCGCGTATCAAGAGAAACAGCATTCGGGGACAGTCTAATGGCTAACTGGGGGTGCGAAAGCACATGGTCACCCAGGAGGCACTCAGTCTACATTTGCTGTCTTCAAAGTGAGGTGACTGAGACACAGTGAACAAAGTGCCTTCTCGCTATTTTGAGGAGGAGCATTATTACTTTACAACTTGAGAGCACAATAATTTCTACATAGTCCAGGATGGAAAGCTGACAGCTGGTAGTCAAAACACATTATGACCAAGGTACAGCTATCTGCTTTAGGAATGTTTTACTTAAGTATGAATGGTCTTTTTTTTTTTTTTTAAATCAGGGTCTCACTGTGCAGCTCTGGCTGGCCTTTATGTGTTTGTCCTTAATCAATAATGCGGTCTCATTGTGTTGTACTTTTATACCCACAGCACTTAAGAAAGCATCATAGGTCTACATTCCGAATCAGAACATACTGGTTTGTATTGCCTCGGGGATATAAAAAGATATCCCAGTATCTGGCTGATATCTGGAATACAACTTGATAATCATCTATTTTACAGAAAAGAAAAGTTTGGAGAAATTGAGGTTAACTTTATTTAGTAAAAATAACAACACTTATAACATCAGTGTTCAAATACAAATCTAGTCTAAAACTTAAAAGAACTAACAATAGAGCTCACTGTTAATTTAGTGAGCAGAAAAAAACAATCAGTAGGAAGAAATATTCAATTATAGGCTTGAGAAATATGACACTGATGGGACAAGGAGCAAATTTTTTAAAAAATTATTTACATTGAATGCTGAGGGGGAAGAAGTCATTGTTTTGAAGAACATGAAGTAAAACAAGTGGGGATATAATGAATTTGAACACAAGCCTGACCAATTTTTTGTGATTTTTGTGCCTACATATTTCAATACACCTATTAACTCACATGACATTCTTAAATAAAACATTGGTTTCTCTCGATGCATGCAAATCTTTTACATAACATGTCTAGATTGCTACCAAATGGTTACATATTTCACTCTGTATTATTTTCTTTTTATATGTGTAAAGCACAGTTGTCAAGTATTTTGTGAACTAAGAGGAGCCTGAGTTTTGCTGAATTTGGCTTTTGGTTACAGGATGATGTCAGAATGAGAAAAGAAGGACCAGTTTTAATTGCAGTTTCTTTATACTCCTGTCTTCTAAATTACATTTAAAATTCTCAGTGAACTCTGGCATCACTTTGGTAGCTGAAAACTCAAGGTATTAAAGTAAAAGCATTTAAATATGAGACTGTAAATCCTTTCTCCAAAATATTCTCTATCCTTTTCAGACTCTGCGAGCCATCCAGAGCAAATAAGTACAAAGACTCACATATACATCTGTCTAAGTGGAACAAAACTACGAAGAGAGAATATCTACCCTTACTATGATCACTATATTCCATTTAATTTTTTAAATGTATATTTAAACCCACTAAACTGATTTAATGACTATTAATGGGTCATGACCTGAAGTTTGAAAAACATTGCTCAGTACACGTCAGAAGGTTTAAAGGGGGTTGAAGGGTCAAAGGGAGTTGATACAGTACTTTGCTTTGCTTTGAACAAAAATATTTTGGATGTGTAATAGATTCCTAAAAAGTCAGACTTTTTGAGACACAAAGGCAATAACCTCAACTTCAGCAGGCTGAATCCCACACTATTGTATTTTAGCAGCTGGCATGAAAAGGACAGAAAAGCTTCCAAATACAACTGCCCTTACCCTCCACTTCAAAGGCAAGTTAATTACGTTTTTAACTAATGAGATTTCCAAGAGGCACGGTAGGCATTATTAGCAAGAGCACTAAAGAATTAAGCAATATGTAATGTTGAAGACAGCCTGTGGCCTGGAAGGGAGCTCCTGAGAATTACCCAGGGTTCCAATCTCCCAAGAGAATACCACTAATACCCTCCAGATTGGCTGGCCCAGCCCCTAACCACCTCAAGAAAATGTTTACATTATAGCTAGGTTCAAGTGGAAGGTCAGTGAGAGTTGAGATTGGAAAACTAGCAACTACTTTTTAGCTACGGCATTGTCACAAAAATTATTAACTTTCTAAATAGATAAAAACAGCCTTCCTTTCTGGCAAAGTTACCACATTTCCTTAAACTATTTATATGAAGGTAAGTTTTATTTGAAAAATGTTTTAGCTGCAAATATAAAAGCTACCAGGATTAGTCCTACTAGTCTAAAGATGAAAACAATTAACTGTGATTTCTATCTCTACTCTGACTTTTAAAATGCCAGGGTCTATCAAATAAACAAGACACGGCATTTACATTGTTCAATGCAGAACTGTTCTTTAAAACTATTTCTCTGAATTATATAGAGTAGACACTAGAAGATTATTTTCTATTTTGTTTTATGCTACATAAAAATCAGTATGATTGTATTTAGGATAAGATACCTAGAAAAACACTTTATCATTTACTTTTCAGAACAAATATATACCACGAAAAGCCCAATGTTATAAGTAATGACTCAAAATACACAAGCACAAGAAACAGCCCCCACAGCATTTCTCTAGCCAACAAATGAACCAGGAATTTATTTATAATCAAATGTTCTTAAGTGTGGGGGAGACTGGAAACATAAAATATCCTTCTATCTACATAGAAGAAAAACAATCATTAAGTATATACTGTGACCCAGTTCTTGGCAGTAGCCTGCTTGAGTCTCCAGCCATCTGTCCTGTGCATCCATCCGCCCTTCAGCACAGCCTACATGGACTCTGCCTCCACTTTCTCACAGTCCACTCTTTCTTCCACTGTCTCCCATCACATGTCCTCCCCAGGTAACTCTGAAATGACTCTCCTCTTGCTCAGCAATGGCCTTATTACAGCTTGAAACTACTGGTGAATTGGTTTTTGTTCCTTTAGATTTTTGTCTCCCAACCAAAATGTAGGCAAAAATTAAAGAATGGTGTTTCCTTCGTTGAATTATCTATTGTGTCAGCAAACAAGTGTATGCACACTATAGCCAGTCAATAAGTGTGCTGAAGAGTGGATCTAATCAGCAGGTGAGGCTAACTCAGGTACCTTCTAGAACAGCACACTGTCTCAGGTTTCTCAAGAAAGCCAGATAAATGAATGTGAACCCAATTTATTTGGGCAATCACTTCAAAACAATGATATATTAATATAAAGAATACGTCTTTAACAGTAAACAAAACAAAAAAGCATCTTGTTGAAAGCAAGTGGCAAACATTCCTAGGGTGCCCTGAGACATGCTTTATGACAACACAAGCTTACAAACACAGGAATAAAATCAACTGTCATAGACTCTTAAACACACATACTTAAAAAGAACCCATTACGGAAAACACACCCTTAATAAGTTTGACTATCCTGAAAGTTCTGTTAAATAAGAAAAAAACCCCACACATGTTAAATGCGGTATTAATTATAAATGAACTAAAAGTGGGAAACATGTAGGTATGTGAACACACAGACGAATACATTTTTAGAGTTAATTCAGGTCTTATATTCCTAGCATTGAGTTCTTAGTGACATAACCAAAGATTTACATATAATATTGAAGAGATTGAAGACTACGGGTAACAGACACATGAGGTTAGCTACTTTATAAAAGTAATTGTTTCTATGGGTATATGCAACTGAAAACCATGGGCAAATAAGCAATATATACATTAACTGCCTGAGGAAGATGAAGAGGAAGGAATATCTAGCTGGATGACAGCAAGCCTTCTGTTGGGTATCAAAGCTTAACTCCTATTTGGCAGCAGACAGCCCAAAGACTTAAGAGTGGAGCTATAGAGAACAGTTTACAATCTAGTCACTCTTTTTGGCAAAAGAGATATTACAGACAATTTAGACTCATAACAAGACATGGTGTTAAGACATGATCTGGTAGTAAAGAACTTGGGTTGGCACGGTTATTTGGGAATCTATGAAGTACTCACCCTAAACTCTGCAAGAATTCACTCTCTGTAATGAATGATAGGGAGGGAAAGAGCAGAGAATTTTTCACAAAAAGCTTACAACAGGCACATAGGTATGGGAGAAGGTCCCTGTCCTAAGCAAATGTCTATTTGCACAAAGACAAGTTTAACATGTCAATGATTGAACAACAAACTGCCAACTATTAAAGAAATTAACATGTTTCATACATGAATTTTCAAGTAGAAAAACCGGTTATGTACTGTGCACTGGAAAACATGTCAGCAAGACAAGAGAAAAAATATTCATAACAGATTCAAAAATTACAGTAAAATTCCATCTTTGGAAACATTAAAAATTAAATTAAAATCATATTCTTTCTCATTTTTCCTTTTTGTGTATGTGGTGTTGTATGTTGTGGAAGCACATGTGACTGTGGATGTACATGCCCACGTGTGCACACACTGGAGTCAGAGCAGAATGTACAGTGTATTCTTTATTACTCTCTCTCCCATATTATCTTCTTACTGAATTAGAAGGTTGCCATTTTGGCTAGGTAGGCTGACCAGTAAATGCTTAGATCTCTCTTTCTTTCAATGCCAAGGTTACAGCCATTCCTAATTTTTTTTCTTTTTTTTTTCCCCAATAGGTATTGGGCTCAGAGCTGCCCTCAATCTTCATTTATACTGTTGTGTATGACCAATAACCTCCCACATGCCTTGTGCTGTGTTCTGAATACAAGGCTACCTACCAGTGGCAGCCCCAGCCCTACAGTGGCTCACATAGCATAGGGTTAGGAACAGTAAGTAAACCTACAGGAGACTCCTCTCCACAGCTTAGACTACTATAAAATGATTGATTGCTAAGGAAACTCTGGATGCCCCCATTGGCTCACATCATGAATATGACCTATAGCAGAGCTATAGGGGAACAGAGCTAGGTGGGGAAAACTGAACAGAATGCTGGGAGAAAGGAGGAGTTAGAGAGAAGCCATGTAGCCCCACCAGAGACAGACGCCTGTTGGAATCTTGCCTGTAAGCCACAGCCACGCGGTGATACACAGATGACTAAAAATGGGTTAAATTAAGATGTAAGAGTTAGTCAGTAAGAAGTGAGAGCTAATGGGCCAAGCAGTGGTTTAAATAATACAGCTTGTGTGTGGTTATTTCAGGGACCAACTAGCAGCCATATTACTACACACATGCTCCACAAGGAGGTCTGGAAAGTGGAGCACCTGAAGAAAAGGAACCAGCCTTTTTCCTCCCTTTTCTACAAATACATTTTAGCATGAACTCCAGACACGAACTACAAGTACTCCCAGACACCTTAAGGACACATATAATCAATGTCACTGTCAGATCAATCAAAATTAATAACAATTTGAATAGTTCAATACATAAATTTACAGAAAAATTCATCCCCAAATTACATATTTTAATTGTCTTCAAATCAGCAACTAAACTTGAACTGGAACTACAACTGGCTGGCATGTCATATAAACCTCATTTGAACTATCTCTGTTCTCATTCTCACTTGTTTTGTGACATCTGTTTGGCTGGACAACACATTCTGGATTAGTGTTCTCTTCCCTCCTCGTGGTGGCACCTGACCCCTCAGCTCTAGGCTCTCTAGGCACACAGCTGGACTTGAGGTCAGACTTACACTCAGATTTGAAATTTTGGGAAGAACATGGATGTTTATTAGGCTACATTAGCAGACAAACGTCTGTCCTTAGAATGAGGTCAAGATTCATATCTGGTTGAAGAGAGAACAGAAGATTGTCACTGGCACAGGGAATGGCCATCTGTGTGCTAGGATAAGAACTACTAGAAAGATGATGGACCACACAGAAGCTGCAATATATAGACTTGAAGAGACAACTTGTAAACTGGGTGGTGAGTTTCCCATCTAAAGAGATTTTCCTAAAGTATGCCTAAATTAAGATGGCATAAAATGTTAGCAACCTTTCAGAGGAAGGTTCAAGCCCCTAATTTCTGTATTTCTATCACTTAAAAGACAAAGAAATAGAAAATGCAAAATACTGCCAGGAGAAGGAGCAAACAAAAGCTCAAGCAGTTGCCGTGTGATACGGGTTGGTTCCTTTCTCACACTTCACTGATTCACTCCCATTCATTTCTATTTGTCATGGACTGGATTGTGCTCCATGTGACTTTAGAGTTAACTGAAGCTACCTGAGGTCATATGGTGATTCAATGGGATGCATTTCAGAAAGGAAAGAGGAGCTGCAAATTCCATTTCCTAAAGCAGGGAGACTTGCACAGTTGCACAGCACAAGTATGAGGATATTAGTTTAGCTCCCATACAAAACCCTCAACAATGGCATATGCCTGTGACCCTGGCACCAGTCAGGGATGGGAGACACAAACAGGTGGGTCCCTGGAGCCAGTCTAGCTGAATCCATGAGCTTCAGGTCCACTACCCCATCCCTCCTGTGCCAGAGAGTTGGGCTTAGGGCTTTCACAAATGCTGAAAAGATCCCTTCAGCCTCTGCTTTTCTTTATCTTGCACTACCTCTGAAACGGCTGGCAAATGCAGCAGTCTCTTTAATGCTGTGAATACAGCAAAGGCCGAGAAAGCTTTTGGTAGAATCAAGAACTTGGATTTGATAAAAAGAGTGCTTTGTGGGGTAGAGAGAGGTGGACACAGTTCTTTTCGTGGGAAGTTTCTTATGCTGCTCCTAAGCTTGTGGGTAGACTACATTCAGGCTAGCAGTTCCCAAACTTCAGTGAGCATAAGAATTAACTACAGAGTTCTTAAAAGTGCAGATCTTGAACATCCAGATCTTCTGAGTGGTTTAGAATGAGGGCTGTGGATGTGAATTCATAACTAAGCTCCAGCTATTGGACCAATGGACCTTCCCCACTGGTCCATACCATTAAACACACTGCAGACAAGAAACCTCCAAAGGCCCTGAAGAAGAAAACATAGCCCTGGCTATGACTGATGTGTAAAATGTCCAAGTCTCTGGCTGTTATTAAATAAAATGGTTACCATCTAAAACAGTAGCTCATTTGTGAGTTCTCCCTGTTCCTAGCACTCCATCACCAGCAGCAATAGGATGGAAACTTATCAAAAGTGTACATTCTTGAGTCTCATTCCAGACTCACTGACTGAAAAAGCATGGCTGTGCCCACAAGACTGTGCCGTAGGCAGCCTAAATGATTCACATGCACGCTAGTTTGAAAATAAGCACTCTAGTAGAGACTCAACTGCCCAGAACGACTTCAAACAGAGCAGTGCCAAGTTAATCTCTCTTACATATCGGGTTTCCATGTCAATGTTTGTTGAAGAAAGGTTCCGTGGCTTGAAAAATGTCTTTTGTTAGCTTCTGTGTCATTATGTGCTCTGTACCTCTACCAGTAAGGAGTAACTGGGATGCTTAGTATTTTAGAACAGGCTTTTTGCATTTTCCCTCAATGACCACCAATGACCTGTGTTTCTAAGGGGAGAGAGGTGGGCACAGAGCGGGGATGGAAATGGCGCTGACTATGGCAGAAGACAGACAAGAGCAAAGGCACTAGCCTAAGACCTTTCCATTTATTAACATCAGGGCTGCCTCATTCAACAGCCTTTGTTAAGCTTCAAGGAAAGTTCAACACTGAAAAATCAGATTTCAGCTAAGCCTTAGTGGGACACACCTCCAATCCCAGCACTTTGGAGGCAGAAACAGGTGAATCTCTGAATTTGAGGCCAACCTGATTTACAGATCGAGTTCCAGAAAGAAGAAAAACGAAAAATTTCAATTAATGACTGAATTTTTAGTTTCTATTTTAAAAGCGAAAAACTTGACACCACAGAACATGCACCCCTGCTTGAGAATAAGCATTCTCAGGCAAGCAGTGGCCACCCATTCCAAAGAGGAAAAGGTGTCTCTATTTTTGGATTCCCAACACCGAACCCTCTTCATTTTCACTCATGCCTGGCTCTGGAAGACATCTGGCATTGTGACACTTGCTTTGGAAAAAAATATACATCTCTGGATATACAGGTGGGGATGGCAATGGAGGAGGAAGGCGGTGTGGACTAAACAGGGTGAGAACGCAGAATGAAGGTTCTTATTAACTTCCGCTGCTTATTACAGAACACACTTCACTAGTTCCGATCCTGCAGTCGCTTCTAGTTTCAAGCCAACCTCTCCCTGGCTTCAGAGCGACCTCTGCCAAATTCAGATTTGATAATTTTACCCACCATGAAAGGTTTCACATTATCAAAAAGATGCTTCCCAAATTCTAAGACATAGCTCTCCCACTACAAAGAAGAAGCTTGTTTGGGGTCCGTATGTATGTATGTATGTATGTATGTATGTATGTATGTATGTATGTATGTATGTATGTATGTATGGCGCACAGAACAGACAGCACCTCCTAAGTTTCTGCTATAAATCACCAATCCAATTTTGGAAAAGCCGTTTCTTCCAGTTTTCAACTAAGTCTGTATTTTTTAAAAAATATTTATGTATTTATTTATTATGTATACAATATTCTGTCTGTGTGTATATCTGCAGGCCAGAAGAGGGCACTAGACCTCATTACAGATGGTTGTGAACCACCAGGTGGTTGCTGGGAATTGAACTCAGGACCTTTGGAAGAGCAGGCAATGCTCTTAACCACTGAGCCATCTCTCCAGGCCCTAAGTCTGTATTTTTTCAAACTTCACATATCTGCCTGCATTTGTCTATTATCTTCAAAACGTTTTGCAATCAGCAAATCATTTGAATTATACATCCCTTTTATTCTTTTCTTTTCATGTTTTTTATTTTTATTTTGAAATAGGGTCTCATTCTACAATGCACCCAGATTAAAGTGGGAATCATTATGTAGCCCAGGCTAGCCTTAAAACTTGTGGCAATCCTCCTGCCTCAAAATCCCAGTTTCTACAGACAAGAGTCATCAAAACCAAGCTGACTTTTAAATAAGGTTAGATTTAACTTATTTTCAACTTTTTTCTATCTATTATTTCCTGGAAAATCACAGGATCCTTGTGCTAATCACATTTTTCTACATACAGTAAAATAGAAAGCACAGTCTAAATATTCATTTATGATCTCACTTGTCAGCAGAGACATGCAAATCATCCTTTGGGATTCATTCTTATGTCTAAGTGGAAGGCTGATGAAGCCTCCTGAGGGTCTGCTGATCCCATAGCTCAGCTCTGAGACACCACACACCAAGGAGAGCTGTGCTACACAGGACATTTTATTCCTGATGAACACAGTGTGTGCTGCTATTACTCTATATGTGCCACACCTGGGTCTGAATTTTACAAAGTTTACTAAAAGTTATTCAAGCTTTTTAAATCCATCGAGGCAAAAGGCCTGCACAATGAGTTACATAAATGCCACCCCAAAATGTATAGAGAAAAGTAAACAGCCACGGAAAGGATGTAAAGGTCAAAGGCAGATGTGCTACTGAGCTGGGGAAGATACAAGAAAGGTCAGGGAGACGCTCAGTCAGTAGAGCATTTGCAAGAGCATGTGACTTTGATTCCCAGAGCCCACATAAAAAGCAGGGAGCAATAGTGCTGTAATCCCAGTGACAGTGAGATGGGAGATGAAGGTGGGCAGATCCCTGGAGCTCTGTGACACTAGTCTAGTCTCTTGAGTGAAATTCCAGGTGAGTATGTGACCCTGTCTCAAACAAAAAGTGGAATATGCTTAAGAAACACCTAAGGTTGCTTTCTGATCTCCACACACATGTACATCTGCATCCATGTGCACCTATACATGCATACAAAGAATAAATAAAAGAACAGGCTACAAAAAACCATGTACCTTTTTATTGCACAGAAAGGAACTTAGCAGGAACTGAGGGTTCCTAAACAACCACCTTCCTAAATCTCCCTGTTTCTCAGGGTTTTAACCTCTGTAAGGAGAGCTGTGGGTAATCTTGATCAACACCTGTCCCCTCTCCCATCAAACACAGACTGCTTCTTTTTTACTAAGAACTCAGCTACAGTTACTGCCTGCAACACCTTCCAAATATTTTGTGGTGCTTATTGTAATTTATCTCCTATTTTAGACAAGTAAATTCTTATCCCACGTGCCCAAATAGAAGGTGATCTCCTGGAGAAAGTTGTGCTATGCCTCTTAACACCCATAGAATTTCCTAAAACAATGATAACAATCTCTTAAACACACACACTACATGAAAAGAATATGTCTGCCAAAAAAGGTGATAAAAGTCAAGAGAAAATCAGCAGTCTGTCCTTCACAATACTTATTTTTATCTTTCCTAAAACTATGGTTTACAGCCGGGCGGTGGTGGCGCACGCCTTTAATCCCAGCACTCGGGAGGCAGAGGCAGGCAGATCTCTGTGAGTTCGAGACCAACCTGGTCTACAAGAGCTAGTTCCAGGACAGGCTCCAAAGCCACAGAGAAATCTTGTCTCGAAAAACAAAAACAAAACAAAACAACAACAAAAAAAAACTACAGGTTTACAGGTGAGTCTAACTTGTGGTGTATTATACAGAGCTGGACTCTGCATCATCTAAGCAATCTTAAAGTCTGATTCATAAATAAAAGTTATCTCCCTGAATAAAAACACATCTACCATATATCCATGATAGGATTAAACACTTTGTCCCATTTAAAAAAAATCAAATTTAGGAAAGGAAACGGTGGTGGGTGTCAGGAGATCAGATAATAGGTGTCAAAATATACTCTGTATAAAAAGTATACATCAGAACATCACAAGGGTCACCACAGTTCACACTTTATAAAGGAGGTGGGCATGGAAGCACAGCCCTCAGCTCTCAGCACTTGGGAGAGACTAAGGTGGGCGGGAGGATAGCAAGTCTGAGGCCAGCTTGTGCTATACAGCAAGATCTTGTCTCAAACAACAAAAGAAGTTCGAAGTACTGTAATAAAAATAAAATTTAAGAAACACAATTTAAAAAGATTCTTAATTGGGAGCATAGGGACATTGGGGGAGGGGTGAAGGGGTGAGGGGAGAGGCAGGGAGGGGAGCAGAAAAAAAGAAAAAAAAAGAAAGAAAAAAAGATTCTTATTAATGTGCCTGTGTGTCTCTGTATGTCATTATGTGTGTGTGCCCAGAGCAGCCAAAAGAGGGTGCTAGATCCCCTGGAGCTGCACTTACAGGTGGTTGTGAGCCATAAAATGTGGGTCCTGGGAACTGAATTCAGATCCTCTACAGTAAGCTCTCTTGCCATCTCTCTAGTCCACAAGAAATATAATCATTTACTATATACCTGATGTCACTAACAGGAGCTGATCTTCCACGGAGAAATGGCTCCAACTGTGCACAGGAGTGTTCCTCAGAGGACATAGGAGTCAGTTGAGGGCTCTCATGTGTCTAGGAAGGAGCATTATTATTATTCGTGGAGTAAGAAAGAATCCTAAGTTCAGATAAGCACAGGATGGACTTTTTAAAAACTTTAATTCCAATAAGTTGGCTGTGGTGGTACACAAGCCTGCAAGCCCAGGAAGCCTGAAGCAGGAGGATGCAAGTTCAAAGACAGTTTGGGCTGCATAGGAAGACTGCCATAAGAACATACCAGAGCAGAACAAGAAAAGATAGAATGCCAATGGAGAAGAAATAAAAGCAATAGGCAATCAAATCTGCAATCACAATTTAGTAACTGATATAGGTGATATCATCAATGAATGCTAAACAGAATGTTTATACATTTCAATCTATGACTTGTTAATTATACATGGAAAAAGCCAACTTGTAATAAAAGTATCTCATAGACACTACTTGAACTAAATGATCTTCATTCCCCTCAAACCGACAAACTGCCCTGATGAGCCCTGCAATGCACAAAAAAAAAATCCCAAGAGTATCCCTACAACATGTTCCTAACCACACCTCTCCCCAAGCTTAATCCTGAGGAAACAACCACACATATCCATATGGGATTGAACTGTCCAATTAATGTCCCAGTAATAAAACATTCTTCTTCTAAAAATCAGAATGTTGATGGAAATTGAAGAGTGATCCTGGAGAGATCCTGAACTGAGAGGCCAACTGAAAGCGAAAAGTGATGGCCCGGGAAAACTGGAGGCAAACAGTATCAGTTACATCACAGCAGTGTTAGAGCCCCCAGGTGTGGAGGGTCACCGCCCTTGTTCTCAGGAAGCACACACTGTACAGGCGTGAACTGTCAAAATCCAAGAGGTAATTTACATGGCTCCGAATATACAGGGTGAGTAGGGGTGTGTACCAGAGTGCTCAATAACGACAGGAATATCAAATCTTCTAAAACACAGACATATTTATCACCTAAAACATCAGAAAGAAAAGATATACAAGTACATACTTTCAAGAAATTTTTTTTTTTTTTTTTGGTTTTTCGAGACAAGGTTTCTCTGTGGCTTTGGAGCCTGCGCTGGAACTAGCTCTTGTAGACCAGGCTGGTCAAGAAAATTATTTAAATATGATTGTCACAGGCCTTGGCCAGTCAGGTATAATTTTAAATACTATTATTACATTTCTGAAGTATCTTTTCATGAACTCAGATTAAAATTTTTTTCTTGTTATTCCATTATATCTGAGAGGCTAATTCTGCTAAACACTAAATACAAAATTAAATGTGTTGAAGGCAAATCTTGCACTGAGTCCAAAATAGAAGAGGTCACGGAATTCAAAGATCATGGGAAAAAGCTGATGACCCAATGAGACCAATCACCTAACCAGCTACATGTAATGTAGTTTCCTGCTCAAGCCCAGATTCAAAGGAGAGCAGTTTTCAATGGTTGGGTGGTCAAAAACAACATTAAACAGCAAGCACTAAAAAGTTAATTGAATGTTTGCCAGAAAGAGTGGGACTTGTTTTCGTGCTGGATAATTAATTTCTTTGTTTTTATAAGAATTTTAGAATGGCCAACATGCAGCCTGTGGGTAATTAACTCCATTCATGAAATACTCCTGACTTTTGAAGCACAGAATTTGTGAATCTAGGGAAACATTTCAAGACTATATCTCAAAATTTTTATTCATAATTTTTCTTTAAAAAGCATACATCAGACTATCAAAGTATTTAAGTTCAGTTACAAGCAGCTTTAATAACATAAATGACAACCCCTGTCTAGATAACATGTCAAAACTAAGTTTATAATATGGTCCATTTTAAACTAAATTATAATCATATACATAGGATTACAGTAACTTTAAATAACCTAAAACATTTGTAACAATTTCTGGTCTACATCAGAAAAAAACAATCAAAGCACCTATGAAATTTCTTCATAAGAACACTGTATTATAAATATTTGTATAGTACTCTTTCATGAAGCATTAGCTTTAAAAATAATTTTCAAAATTAACGTGTATAACGTGTATTATTTGAGGGGACTATTTTTATTAAGTTCACTATAATTTACAAATTATAATTTCATTGTTGGAAGAAGGAAAATCAGTGTTTCCAAGGACTCTTCTCCAGTATAAGTGGGCAGCCCTGGAAACACATGCATGCAGGCAATACTGAGAGGATTCAGCAGCTTGTGTTTATATCTTTTGTTTAATGTATATGTAACAACAATGGTTAAAGAAGAGGTTATGAATTTAGAAGTGGCTGACACAGGAGAGATAGGAAGATACAATGGTGTAATTATATTTGAATTAAATAAAAAATTTAAAAAATATGACTTCATACTTAGAAAAATGTCCCACAAGCTTCCAATCAAAATCTTAAAGAGTGAACAAGTTCCATGAGTTAAGAATGCTATGCCTGTATTTTGTAACCTTCCCTCAAATGGAGAACTTGCTACTTAATGAGTAATAAAAAAAGATATTGTATAAAGTCTGTCTGTAACAATGAAAGGGATACTGGGGTGTCAAATTCTGAGGCCAGATTTTTAAATCCCCATTACAAGAACAAAGTGGTCAATTACACCAGGATCACTGTTCATGCTTATTTCCTTAAGTCCTTGCAGAGTCACAATGCAGTAGTGACTCTGGTCATTCCAGCCCGGAATCACACACAAGACAGCCACCTGGAACTGGGGGGATGGCTCAGAGAATCCATTTTCAGTTCCTGGCACCGCACGGCAGCTCCCAACTCCTGTACCTCCAGTTCCTGGGGAACTGCCTCCTTGGACACTGTACACAATGGTGCACATACATACACTCGGACACACAAAAAATACATAAAATAAAAATAAAAATTATGAATAAATCTTTAAAAATAGATACTATTTTATCTGCCACTTTGAACTTCTAAATAGTAAAAGATAAACAAAATGAAACAGTATCCTATAGCTTCATGAGGTGAAGACAAATGTCTCCATTAAAAGTTTAAGTTGGTTCTTACTCCCTACACACACACACACACACACACACACACACACACACACAAAATTTATTCTACATCCTTGGATTCAGCCAACTACCAATCAAAAATATTACTAAGAAAACTGCCTGTCCTAGACACACAGCCTTTTTTCCTGATCATTATTCCCTAACAACAGAATGAAATAGTATCTTAAAAGAGTGTCACATTACATTAGGTGTTACAATAAGATAGAGATTACTCGAAGAGTAGGAGGATTTGTAATAGACTGTATATAAATTAAAACATTTATATACATTAATATAAATAACATTATCCTATATCAGGGGGTGGGGTGTAGAGGGCAAATGTGGGTATCTTTCCTAATCTATCACTTTATTTTCTGAAACAAGGTCTCATACTGAATTTGGAGTTCACCAATTGGCTAGCCTGGCTGGCTAGTGAGCTGCAGGGGTCTTCCTGCCTCTTTTTGCTTTTCTTAAAGTTCTTTTGAGAAGACTGACTAAATAGATATGGGGCATATAGAAAAGAGGTATTTCAATTGGGAGAACCAATTTTATAAGGAGTATTCTAATAAGGACTGAAAATGTTTGTTGATACATTGATATGGGAAAACAAAAAGAAGTTGGAGGTGGAAGAACAGGGAAAGAGATAACCTTGCAGAGCACATCAGACCAGGACAATGCTAGAAGCAAAGGGTCAATGGAGGGGAAGTGCTAACAGTCACAGCAGAAGACCATAGATCTGGCCATAGGGGAGAAACATAAGTAATCAATGACACAAAGCAAGACGCTAAGGCAATAAAGCCAGAGATACACAACAGAAGAACACTTGAGAATATGAGAGCTTGGTACAATACCAGGAAACTAGCCTCAGATATGATTCTGACAAGTTACAACACAGGAAATACATGTAGAAATTTACAAACTATAGATAGCCTTCCTATCTCCTCTACAGCACACATTATCTATCCATGTCATCGGAACTTTATGAAAACAATCTAATAAAAAACCTAAACTTACGTGAAACTAAGAATTACAGGTATTTTCATGTCAGGAAGCATCCCCCTGTTTAGTGATGTGTGTGCACACATGTGTGTATGCACGTCGAGTGTGTGGTGTATATACATGTATGCTAAGGCACATGTGGAGGTCAGAGGATAATTTTGTGGAGTTAATTAACTTTTCATTTGTTTATTCTTATTTTGTATTTTTCAGTTTCTACACTCAGGTAGGATAAAGAAAGATAAGTTATGTTATTTTCTTATGAGACAAGTTTGAAAAAAAGAAATCAGCATTATAGGAAATGGGAAGGCCCTTTATTCTGAACATCCTCCAGCACCCAACATATATATACTAAGTTCTGCATTTACTTTTTGATATTTTTAGTTAGTTCAGTAATGTATTTCTTCACCAAGCCCTTATGAAATATGTAAAAATGCACAGAAAGTCCAAAACTCGTCCAGAACAAAGGGGGTAAAATGGGTGCTCACAATGTATATCTGAAGTTTGTAATAAGCAGAGCTGAATATGTAATCACTGCTAAATATTTAATGAAGAAATGGTTAAACACCTAAATTTGGTAATTAAAATTTTAAAAGAAAACTATGTGTTAGTAAGCAAACTGTCTTAAGTCAACCATCAGTAAAAAATAATTTTCTGTTTAAGTTTATACACTTAAAACAATGTTATACCCGAGTTAACAAAGTAGATACTCCCACCATGCTGGCAGCATTCCCCAAGCAACAGAGCTAAGTCCAGGAGACACAACATTTGAAAATGCATGTAAACTACTTAGATGAATTTCTTCAGCTCACAATCCCAGGAGGGAAGAAAAGATGATGTGTTTTACCCGAAGAGCTCAAAGCTCTATGGGGAGGCAATTCAATTGAAATTTTGCACTCAGACTAAGCCAGGCAGTGATAAACAGATATTTAAGTTAGTTGTCTATCCCACCATCAAATATCTAAAGGGAAAAAGTGCCTACCCAAACTATGGAGAAGGTGCTGACGAGAGGAAAGAAAGGACAAAAAAGCTCACTGTTATTTTTAGAAAACATGTTTTGGTAAGGACTACACCACAGCACACAGTCATGGTTTTGGTACACATACAAGACCAGGGTTACACTGTACCACTGCTCAATTTGGCACACTAATAATGGACTTGAAAAACACAAACATTTTAATATTGAAAGTTCTGAAATTCATTTGCAGGTTTTTATGCAAGCAGCTACATAACATTCCTTTAGTGTCTGCCTTTCATATAAGCATCTTTAAAGGTAAATGGTGAAACTGTAAGTAAGGAATAAATTATCAGAAAACAAGAGGTTAAAACTGACTCAAAAATTACTCCTTCATACCAAAATAGGTAAAATTATAAAACTGATCCCCCGCTCCCGCCCCAATCATACAGCAACCAAACAACAGAAGATAATGTCATGAAACCCAGCACTTCCCACTTCCCCTGACCCACTGGGCTAACCAAGGCTCTCCATTTCCGGTCACATGACTGCTGCTACGGCCTGCCCCGTGGTTCCAGGTCTTCTCTCCTACCTGGCTCACTGCCCATCAAGCACCAGTTGTGCTGTTCTTGAACAAACACTGCTTCTCAATTCAGTTATTACCAAAGGGAAAATGAGTACAAAAAGAGACATGCTTCTAGAAAATTAAACTGAATGCTTTAAAGATTCCACGCAGACTACTCATGGATTAAGCAGTACCTTTGTTATACAGGCATAAGAAAGAATCTAAAATACAAAATAGAAGGGCTAAAATTATAATTAGAAGGGTTATGTACAGTTTCTTTCAGCGCTTAAACTTCTAACTTCAGTTTTAAAGACATGGAACCTGGAGAAAATACTTGTTACATAAAACTATATTTATGCACGAAAGGCAAGATTGACGCTAGGCATGGAGATGAGCATGGCTGTTGCATGTGTAATTCCTAGCACACTTGGGGAGTCTGAGACCAAGAGGATCACAGTATGATGAGCTCTGGGATAGCCTTAAATATACAGCAGGATGCTATCATAAGCAAATGCTCTCAAATTCCGACCAGAAAATCAACACTCATGAAAAGACTAACACACTTAAGAAAATAGGTTGAATGTTTGTGAATATCATAGAGTGTGTGTGTGTGTGTATATATATATATATATACACATACATACATACATATATATGCTATAGATGCACATCTTTCTTGAACAATTCACTATGTCTTTTGTGTGATGAACTGAGCTATTATGCTGAAAACCAGTAGTATTGCTAAATAATGAGTGATAAAATTCTGTATGTCAAAGTATGACCAGAATATAAGCAGGATGCTACTAAATGCATCCAATGAAACTTGAGCAAAAGAGAGAGGAGACAAATGGAGCGAGTTGAGTCTTAAAGGGGCTACAGAAGTTTAGCAGGCAGAGGATCAAAGGATGATGGATGAGAGGTTGGTCAGTTTCTATGACTGCTGGAGTTAAAGCTGTTGAGATAGAAAGTTCCAGAAGTGGCTGAAGATCGAGTTGGGCAGAAGCTGTTCATGAAAACCACTTACTACAACTAGGGATTAGTTTTATCAGCAAGGCGAGCAAAGCTGAAGCCTTTAAAGTACAACAGTAACCAAGCAGATTTCAGAACTATCGATCGGACAGTGTTACAGAATACAGAATGGAAGATTGTCGGACAACCTGTATATTCAAATTAGTCATTCAAATTAGGACAAGGTGCCATGGGGTGGGAATGGATACAGATTTCACATGCGGGAGGTAGACAGCGAGCAATGAGAGGTCGGTGAGAGTATGAAGGCACCTATAAGACCATCTCCAGACATTTGCCAGGAGAAGAAAGTTAAGGCTACTGACAAGATACAGATATAAGCAAGAACTGGCTAGAATAAAAAAAAATCATCAATTGCGTTGGAGAAACAATAACTTTGAGGTGGACGTCATCTACTGAGCCACCAAATAAGAGTCTAGACCTTGCAAGAGGCCCAAAGCTTAGGAAAGAGATGAGAGGTATATGAGAGCCTTACACATATGTAAATCCAGTCCCTATCACATACTAACCCTCTGGCTGCATGCAAGCTACTTAACCTCTCTGTGATCCTGCTTCCTCATCTGTAACAAAGGGATGAGAACAGTCTTTACCTCACTGGGCCACTGTGAAAGTTAAATACACGCACGTGGCAGGTTTAGAGTCGCATGTGGGGGCACTAGGTGCCACTGTAAGCTGCTCTGGCTGTTGTTACTTTTATATGGATGAAACCATCCCCTGACTATGGAGAGTGAGAAGTACTAGGATTTAAGAGGGAGAAAGAACAGACGTGGGAACAGAAGCCAAGAAACGTCAGAGAAAGGAAGGCTGAAGACAACACAGACACACAGACAGCAGAGCTCTGAAAATGTGGATCAAACTGGGAACTAAGAAGTCACTGGATAGTTCAAAAAAACAATTTCTATGGAACAGTTCCCAAACATCTCTAATTATATGAATAAAAAATGATCTATGCATCTTTATAATCTATATGCCTATGCTGTTATCTGTATACCAGAAAAGGGAGGGAAAACTCAGTTACTTAAGAATTCTAATTTGGGGCTAGTTTCTTATTTGCTCAGACTGGTGGTATTCTTGAAGGGATATTGTGGCTAGTGGCAAACTCGGACCAGTAGTAGAGATGGCAGTCTTACCAAGCTCAGTGTGTTTAACTAAAATTAATCACATCATTCAGGAGGTAGAGGCACATGGTTCCTTATGAGTTCCAGGTCAGCAGGGACTACATAGTGAGACGTTGTCTCAAAAACAAAACAACAGCATAATCATTCAGAGGCTTTAAGAATAGTTGTTGTCACCCCTCCTCCTTCTTCCCCGCCTCCTCCACATGTTCCTATTTCATGAGGGTATCAATCTCACCATAAACTCTGACCTAACAGAGTTACAGATAGCTGTGGACAGCAAGCGAATGACCACTTTCACCCTGTCATAGCACAGACTTCCCAGTCCTGTTTAGGAGTCTGTATGCATGTCAGCTCATTCTCATCTATTGTTGTGGGATTTCAATCCATTTAGCCAAAGACTTTTGGGGCAGCAAGTCTTAGGGTGTGTGTGTGCAGGGGAAGGGGGATATCATTTTCAGGTGTGTGACTTTTGTTATGATCCGTTGTCCTGTTCTGTCCTGTCCCTTTAAGAGAGCAGCCCCTTCCACCAAGTTGCCTCCTTCAGCCTGTGTGCACTCTCTCTCTTTTGGTCCCTCTTCTGAAAAGGCAACTCTCTCTCTCTCTCTCTCTCTCTCTCTCTCTCTCTCTCTCTCTCTCTCTCTCTCTCTCTCTCTCCCTCTCCTTCCCTTCGATAACTCACTAAATAAACTCTATACCCAAACTCACTCTCTGCATGGCATATCTGTCTGTCTCCCACCCACCAAGGGAACCCACCAAAGACCCTCATGGGACTGGCCTTCCTCCACCATATCTTTAAAAAAATAACAACTTTTGTTTAGGCTGCATTTGTTTAATAACTCTGTGAAGCTGTGTTACTGTGCCTGTCTAAAACACCTGATGGTCTAATAAAGAGCCAGTGACAAGACCAGGAACAAGTACAGGCAGAGCTGGCAGGCAGAGAGTATAAACATAAGGTAACAGAAACAAGGAAGAGAAGGAGGAGCAAGAGAACAAGGAGAGGAGGACATTAGGAGCCAGCCACCCAGCCAGTCACAGAGTAAGAAGAAAGGTATACAGAAATAGAGAGTAAAAGCCCAAAGGCAAAAGATAGTCAGAATAATTTAAGCATACAAGAAACAAAACAAGCTAAGGCTAGACATTCATAACTAAGAAACCCTTTGTGTGATTTATTTGGGAGCTGGGAGGTGGGCCCCTTTAAAAGGCAAAAGAGTAAAATGTCACACAGCGGGCATGGTCTTGTCTATGGACACGACCGACCGCCTTAAGCGCTGAGAGGGGTTGCATGCTAGCTCTCTCTGGTGTTCAGAGCCAGAGCAAGAAGTGGCAGTTGGTTTCCATCTCCCCTGGGCAGAACGGCAGGATACAAGAGCAGCTGGATTGCCGTGGTGGCATTTAATCTGTATCAGTGAGTGTTTATCCCCATTTTACACCTAAATAGATTCTTGAGATCCTTTGACAGACTCTCATGAGATCACGTAACAGGGCATCAATGTATAAATGTATTAAATGTGAAGAAATTAAATGCATCCAACATTGGTAAGGTTTTTAAATGCAATTGGATAAAAAAAGAAATAGAAGCTAAACATGTTCTCCTGGATCCCTGAGTGAAGGTAAAGTATGACTGCTGTGAGCAGTGTTTCAGGAGTGCACACGGCTGTAAAAGAGCCTAGAGGAAGAACAGACAAAGACAGGCTTCAAACATTTTTCTGGAGAAGAGAGATCTAAGCATATTTGTATGGGAAAGGGAGAGTTAATGTGGGAGAGGTGGCGGGCTGTGGGGCAGTGGAGCCTGAACTAGGCAGGGACAGCAGTGGCAATCAGAGCATTTTAAAATTTGGGCTCTGAGATCTAAAAATCTCCATTTGAAAAACTTTCCTTGAGTTCTGACAGTACTGGTCCTCAGGCTGAAGCTGGAAGCACTGGCCTGTAGCTCAGAAGAGCCAGGAAAAATGCTTCAATGTTTCAACTCAAATTGACCAATCAAAAGTATAAAAAAAATTAAATATCTGAGTGGTACAATCTGGTATCTTCCCTTTAATCCCCAGCTTTTCCTTTGCCAACCCAATGCTTGTGTGCATGGAAAGGCCCTTCCCTCGGCTATGTGGGCTGCCCTCAGATGACTCAGCAAACACGCCAGGGCTCTTATCTGTTTCAGTGCCAGGCAATCATTTCGGCGGTGTACCTAAACAGTCTGCAGTTATCACCTGGGGAGTCTGGTGCTGCACTCTCCTCTATGGCTTCCTTTCCCTATCACAGTGGACGTTCAGGAAGAGACGGAAGAGAGGTGGAGAAGAGAGAAGAGCCAACTACAGTGTCTCTTCATCGTGAAGATGAAGCCTTTCTTGACTCTTGGTGAACACACAAAAGAACTTTTTTTTCTCCAAATCTAAGACAATTTTATAAGCAAAAATGTCAAACAGGGATCATGGCTAAACTATTTTACATGAACACCTGAAGGTCACCTTGTCTTCTTCAGTAAACCCTTTACAAATGGTATCAGCTCACAAACTACCGAAAGCTGATTTTTTTCTAATCACGGAGGGTTATGCACACGTGCATGCCTACAAGTGCTGGCTATCTGATCACTCTTCACCTTATTCCTTTAGAGTAGAGTCTCTTCATGAACCTGGAGATAGGCTGACACCAGCAAACCCCAGTGAGCCTTCTGCCTCTGCCCTACCCAGGGCAGGGGTTAGCTCCATGCACACAGCCATGTCCGGCTTTTTTTCATGGGTGCTGAGGAATTCAAGACTTGCACAGTAGGTGCTCTTACCCACTGACCCTTCTCTCCAGCCTTTTAGTCGCTTTCTTAAAAGGTTCTATTTTCATATGTAAAAGATATTGCAAACAAAGTCTAAAGATACTCTTAGAGAAGGTAATTTAGCTAGGATGTGTGGCACATGTCTGGAATCCCCCATTAGTGTGAAGCCAGCCTGTGTCACATAATATGACCCTGCCTCACTCTGCACTAAGAAGGTATTTTAAACAATTTCAATATAATACCAACGAACAGCATCTTTGGTTCATTTTGTAAGTTTTACTTCCTAAATATGACTACTAGAAGTACCTGAAGGCAGATGTCATGTGTTGATGTCAAAGTGAGTGTTATGTTAGGATGGGGAAATGGGAAAGAAATTGCCAGTTGATGACTATCTGTTGTACACTATAATGCACAAATTTCTCATTTAATTTAAAACTCTGTGAACTATCATTGCTGTTCTTATTTGACTAAAAAGAAAACTAGCTCAAAGGGTTAAGAGCTATGAAGCACCAAAGCCAGAGTCTTCCCTTCCTTTCCCCTATGCTAGAGGACTGCCCGATGTAGGACCTGGCTCATGTTGTCAGAGAGCTGGAGCCCTCTACAGATAAATAACTTGGATCCTTTAGACTGCACCATGTGAGTTCATTCCGAGTACCACCCCACTCCATGCAGTCCAGGATGTAAATCAGCCCTCTGTCTGGCACAGCCCACTGCACACACTACTGGTCAAGTAGCCAGTACTCGTGCCCATGAGTCACTTAGTAACCCTGTCAGTGCAAAAGTATCATATAGCCTGCAATCAAGTGGCCTTTATGTTACTTAATAATGGCCCACAGGAAAAGAACGGCGATCCTGGAGAGTCAGATATGCAGAGAAGTTGCAAAGGTCTTCCTCTAACTGAAATGACTCTTGATTAATGGGGAAAAAATGAATTTAGGGATTGCTAAGATCAATGGTAAGAACAGACTCTCTGTCCAGGGCAGTGAAGGAGGAGAAGGGAAGGCTAGTCTTGGCATCGCACCTCCTCAGCTACATTTCTTTGCAGCGCTACTACACCTTGATCCAAAGCAACTTGGGGAAGAATGGTTTATTTTAGCTTACAGCTTGTAGTCCATCATCCAGGGAAGTCTGAATAGAAGCTAAAAGATGGAGCATGGAGGCAGGAACTGAAACAGAAGCATGAAGGAGTGCTGCTTACTGGCTTAGTCCTTCTGGTCTGCTTTTTTTTTTAACCCCAGAACCACAGGCCCCACCAGCAATGGGCTGGGTCTTACAAATCAGTCACTAAGAAAATGTTCCACAGGCTTGCCTAATAATTTATCAAAACATTTTCTTTTCTTTTTTTTTTTTTTTTTTTGGTTTTTCGAGACAGAGTTTCTCTGTGGCTTTGGAGCCTGCACTGGAACTAGCTCTTGTAGACCAGGCTGGTCTCGAACTCACAAAGATCCTCCTGCCTCTGCCTCCCGAGTGCTGGGATTAAAGGCGTGCGCCACTACCGCCCAGCTTCAAAACATTTTCTTAATTGTGGTTCCCTCTTCTCAGATAACTCCAGGTTGTATAAATTGACATCATCATCATTAAACAAACATAGAGAACCAGGTGGTATGGCAGACGAAGCATGAAGCTGAAAGATCATGACTTCAACCATAAACACAAAGCTGACAAAGCACTGGAATAGGGAAAGACTAGACATTCCCAAAGCTCACTCACTCCCGGTGACATATTTCCGTAAGCAAGGCACCTCCTCAAACAGCACCACCAACTAGGGACCATGTGTCTAAATCATGAGCCTATGGGGGACATTTCTCACTCAAACCACCCCATTCTACTTTAGGGCCCCATAGGCTCATGGCCCTATCATAATGCAAAATTGGTTCAACTTCAAAAGTCCCCATAGTCCTCCTCAGTTTCAACACTGTCTAAAACTCCAAGTCTCTTCTGAAACTCAAGGAAATCACTTAACCATAACCCCTATAAAATCAAAGAGCAAATTATACACTTCCAATATAATGTCACAGAATATACATTTCCATTCCAAAAGGGAGGAATCGGGGCATACTGGACCAAAGTAAGACTAAACCCCAGCAGTGTACATTTCAAATTCTGTAGTTTTATGTTCAGCATCTGGGACTGAGTTCCCAAGTACGTAGGTGGTTTAGCTCTTAAATATCTGCTGCCTGTAATATGTCTTTCTCATAGGCTGGGTTTACTCCCTGTGTGCAGCTCTCCTTGGCAGAAGTATCATGGCTCTGGCATCTCCAATACTTGGAACTCCACTGCAACCCAGGCTCCACTTTCACAGCCTGGGTGCTGTTGGGGCAAGACCCACAATAACATCTTAGAATCTCTTTACAAGGGATCCTCTTGACCCACATTGCCTGGCCTGAACAGCTCTCTGAAAACACAAATAATCCATGACACCCTTATTCCTATACCCTTCATGCCTCCAAGCCAGGACCATGTGGGTAACACTGTCAAGTTTGGTTGCCAGCTTGGAGTAGACCCTGGCCCCTTGAATCACATTAGCAATGTTTTTTGTTTGTAGGTGTTTTCTAGAAGTAGAAAATCCCTTAGGGTCCCTTCCACAAGTTGGAAGCTTAGTTGGGTATGGTCATGCCCCAATGGCACATTTGTTATTGTTCCAGTGCAAAGCAGGAGGCCTCTCCTTAATGGCACCAATTTTCTTAATAATTACAATCTCACAGCAGGGCCCTTGAATGTAACATTAACCTTCCTAGTGTTCTTTTTCTCTCCTACAATACATCTTGGATTTCCTTCTGCCTCACTTGCTTTTTTTCATTGAAGACCTGTATATGGAAATCAGTAATAACCAAGACACAGAGTCAATGCTTTGCTATCTTGTAGTTTCTTTCACCAAAGAAATTGGTTCATTATTATTTTAATGTAGCCTCAGACAAGTCCTTAGGACATGGGCAGAAGGCAATCAGATTCTCTGCCAAAATATCACTCATTAGAATGTTCTCTAAGTCAGCTGCTAACAGTGTTCCTCTCTGAAACATCTTGAGCCAGGCCTCCACAAACTACATTATCCTCAGGACTGCTGTTTTCCAGGATTCTACTAGAATGGCCCATTAAGCTCTTAGTGCATTCAACTGCTTTTCTAATCCAAAAATTCCAAAACCTTACACATTCCACCAGAGAGAGAGAGAGAGAGAGAGAAAGAGAGAGAGAGAGAGATCATATTTTTCACAGCAACAGCTGTACTACCAACTTACTTTTCTGTTGTTGAGATAAAACACCATGATCAAAGGTTCATACAGAAGAGTTTATTTTGGTTTACAGCTTCAAGGCATTAAGAATCCATCATGGTGGGGAGGCATGGCAGCAAGTAAGAGGAATGGGGAAGTAGCTCAGTAGATACGTGTTTGCCTCATAAATGTCAGGACCCAAGTTTGATCCCAGAACCCATGGGAAAAGGAAGATGTTACCACTGTATGTGTGCCTATAATCCCCAAGATGGCAAGATGGAAGGCAAAGACAGGTGAACCCCTAGAGTTTGTTGGCCAGCTATCCTGGACTACTTGGCGGCAAGTATTAGGCCAATGGGAGACTCTGTCTCACACAGAAAATTAACAATGTTTGTGGGGCACAGCTGAGGCTGTCCTGCCATATAAACAGGCACAGGTGCATCCACTAACCACATGCACACACAGGTCTATAAGTAACAGGTTTAGATAGTCTCAAACATCCCTCCACCAGATGGATAATAACAACAAAAGGAAAACAACTTGATAAAAAAGAAATATGGCACTATGACCAAATAAAATTACCACCAAGGGACTTGTGGTAGGACACAGGGAGAACATGCCACCACTTCCACAGCATTTCTGATTAAACAAAACAAAAATAACAACAAAAACCAAACCAGTCTTCAAATTAGAAATTTCCTAAAAAAATATCATGGCTACCAAGACAAGGACAACCAAGGAATTTCTCTAGAAACACACCACAGTCTGTCTCGTGCTTGTGGATCAAGATGTGAACCCTCAGCTACTGCTCCATGCCTGCCTGCCAGCTGTCACATTGTCTGCCATCAGGACCATGAACTCTAAATCTCTAAATTGATAAGACCCAAATAAACTCTTTCTTCTATTAGAAAACAAAACCACAGCACACACAGTGTATGATTGCTCCAGAACATTGGGTCAGACGGATTTTTTTTCTGCTATAGAGGACATCAGTGGGACAAATAATGCAATCTGAATATAGTCAATAGATCAGATAGTAGTAGTGTCCCAGTGTCAGTTTCCTGACTTGACAATGGTACTGTTTAGTATCAGAAATCCTCCATTTGAAGAAAATACATGCAAAAATGTAGCAGAGAAAGGGGCATGTCTGCAATGTATTTCCAAACACAGTCAGAAAAATAAATAACACATATACATAGAAACCAACCAATAAGCAACAAGGGAACCTGAATGAAGGTTCTTTGGAAACTCTTCAGGGCCTTCTTGCACTTTTCCTGCATCTGTGATTATAAAGTAAATTTTATCTGTCAGGTCAGCACCACAGTGCAATGAAGGAAGACAGAGCTGAGATAACTCGTGTCAGGGCTCCTTTGTCATGACTCCTACACCATTACTCTGCTAACATGATACCAAATGGGTCCTTAGGATGCTTCTTCACTGTGTTTAAATGCACAGTTGTTAATCTATCTGACATCAAGGGGCCTCCAGAAGTCAAAGATGTCTTCTCCTTTCTGTTTGTAAAACATTTAAGTATCTATTTGATACTGAAAAACCATTTCTCAAGCTCATACTTTACTGCTAAATTTTGTGTCTAAACTTGTTATTTTGTGTGTCTGGGAGATAAATGTCTATATTGTTTATGTCTCTGCTAACTTAATTAGATCACACTATTTTACAGAATATAGATTTTTTTAGAGGGCATTATACATTCAGATATGCTGATTGGGATACTAGAGGGAGCTGTTGAAGACATGGAAATCTATTAAGTCAAATGGTGGGGGAAAATAATAGGCTGTTGTAAGAGGGTATGGGCTGTGTTCCCAGCACCTGAGAGGAGCGCGGGCCCTTTTGTTCCGTCCCGCCTGGCTCCCGGCTGCCGGCTAGCTTTATACCCGAAATAACCACACGAAAATTATATTAATTTAAATACTGCCTGGCCCATTATCTCTATCCTTTTATTGGCTCTCACATCTTGCTTTAACCCATATCTAGAAATCTGTGTATCACCACATGTCGTGGCTTACCAGCATGAGTCTAACCTATGTCCATCTCGGGTAGGAGCATCATGGCATCTACCACACTTCCTTTCTTCCCAGCCTTCTGTTCTGTCTACTCCGCCCACCAAAGGGCTGTCCTATCCTACAGGTCAAGGCAGCCTCTTTAACCAATGAAAGCACAGAAATAAAGAAGGACCCTCCTACACCATTGGTGCAAAAACAATCCTACAGCAGTTTGATTAAAAGGGGTTATTTATTGGAGGGGATAAAACTTACAATGTCCCAAACCACAGTCCTCTCGTAGCAAATAGGAAATAGAGAGTCTAGCAGTCAGAATGGGCACCAGAAGCAAGAGAGAGCGCGCAGAGGGTTGCCAGGCTTTTTTAAAATAAATGAACCCATGCCCCAGTGGGCTGGTACCTTAAAGGCTATTGGCTAAAGAGGCAGAAGCTCCCGCAGCAATAGGCAATAATAGTAATTAATTAATAAAGCTCACTTTTTAAGGGAAGTTTTTAGTAAAGTGAATAATTTCTACATTATCTCACTGATCCTCAACCAGTAATACAATGAATTTGCAGAAAGGAAGGTATGCTAATCTAACAGTTACATAGTTTAAATGTTACACATTCTATGGATACCCTTGTTTCAAAACTAACATTTTTTAAATTACAAGATAAGCAGCACACAAGGAGGAAAGAGTTGACTCTGATGACCTGAGTAGTCAGAATAGAAGCTGACTGGAAAATGCATGTACTGGGGCCTTTAAGGCACAGGAAGCCACCCTCGCTTTGTTGAGAAGTGACTGTGAGAATATGAGTATGTGTATAAAGATCTGCTCTTACAGGACCAATGACAAGATAACACCTACATACAACTTGAGAGTGAGGATGGTGGACGAAACACACAGTCACTGCCTGTCACCAGCTCCTAGAGCACTGCTATAGAGTTCTAGGGGCACTGGTCAGGGTACCCATGTGGCTTTTATTACTTATATTCACTGACTCACTCCAGACCCTAACCTCCTCTCATGAAAGGCGAGATGGGTGATCACATTCACAAAGACACTGTTTGCTTCAAGAAAACAAAACTGTGGGCAACAAAAGCACCATTTACAGTGAGACTTGTCATTCCCATCCCATGCCCAGAGGACTGACGGCTGCAATGCTTGGGCTTCATTTTATTAGAACTCTTTAACCCAAGTCTATGACAAGAAAGGCTTTAAAAATAAACATCAAATGCCTGCATTTGTAATCCACTACATGTACTGCTATCTCAATGACATACACTGGTTCAGACCTGGACTTAGAAAGAGGGCGCTGTATCCAAAGAACACTTAAAAAGCCACAAGTGAGCCAGGCGGTGATGGCACACACCTTTAATCCCGGCATTTGGGACGCAGTGGCAGGAACTCAACTCTGTTGAGTTCGAGGCCAGCTTGGTCTACACAATGAGTTCCAGAACAACCAAAGCTGTTACAGCTCCTGTCTCAAAAAGCAAAAACCAAAACAAAACCAAAAAGCCACAAGTCAAGTGAAGGCAGAAAGGTGAACAGCCTTGGCCCAAAGAAAAGACAGAGGCTTCCGGTCTACCCACCCCCACTGGAGGAGAAGGGCCCGGCGGAGTGCAGCAGGCCATTGGAGAGGGCTTCTGATCTAGCCACCCCCACCGGAGGAAAAGGACCCGTGCGACAGGCCCTTGGAGAGGGCTTCCGATCTAGCCACCCCCACCGGAGGAGAAGGGCCCGTGCAGCAGGCCCTTGGAGAGGGCTTC